>JARGSG010000109.1:0-187990 GCA_030374805.1 Gracilaria gracilis | reverse complement strand
GTACTCAGACCTCCTCCTCGCCTCCATGCGATACAACACCTTCACCGAATGGACCGACGCCCGCCTCACCGACCTCCACAACCAAATCCGCTCCTTCAAGCGCACAGCCGTACTCGTCCTCGGCCCCCACCACACTTCGAGCCCCAAAACCTCAAGTTTCACCTCCTCGACCACATTGTCGAGGACATTCGCCGCTTTGGAGGCCTCCACTTCAATGATGCCGGCATATTCGAGCACACTCACACCCTCTTCAAGTCCACTACTCCAAAACCTCAAAAGCGCAGGTCCACCGCACATCAAGAAACCATTCGTGCCATCCACCGCTCCAACGCCATCAAGGACTGAAATCCCGTCTCCACAAACCCTTCCATCACTCCTCCTCCCCTGGCCTCGCTTCCCCTCTCAATCCCGAGAACCCGGTTTCGTCCGTGATGGCAAACACATCTCCTTCGCTGACCTAATCACTGCCCACAAATTCACTCGATCCAATCTTCAACTCCTCATAAATCTCTTCAAGGCCTCTTCCGTCCCGAAACCCTATCCATTCTTGCACAATTCGGAAGAGACGCCCTCCCATCCTTCATCACCCTCTCTTTCGAAGTCCTACAACTCACTGACAACTCTCCCGCCCTCCGTCGGGCTCGACTCACCATAGTCAACTCCGCTTACGTCGTCGGCGGTTACATCCCAACACTCGACAACTACATTGAAGAGCGGAAAGAGCTCGCGCCCCAGGATCCTCCAGTCCCTCTCATCCAACGAATTTTTGCCACCCCTCCTTCGGTCCATCCAAGTCCCAAAGTTCTCCCACATTCTCGTCGCCGGCTCCACCTCCCCCCCCTCCAAATCCATCGTCTGGGTCTGCAAGCTCATCTTCCTTCTTCGTTTCGCCCTTCCTTCTTCAACTTCTTCTCCCAAGGAGTTCGCCTTCTTCCAGTTCATGGAACTCGTCCCACCCAGCGACGACGTCGATCTCACCCCAACTGCGTTTGCCCCGATGGGCAACAGTCGAAGAACATAACCACACAATCCACCCAGTTCCCATCTCTACCCACTCCACTTCCGATAACGTTTCCCTTGGCATGGACTCATCCCCTCTTCCTCCCTCCCTGGCTTCGTTCATGTTCTCCGCCAGAACTACCCCGCTCCTCCCTTCACTTCTCGTCTACACTGGCGCTTTCACCGATTCTATCTTAATCGGTTCTATCGAGACCCCCCACGCCAAGCCTTATTTACCAACCAACACGTAGCCTCTATTCCCTGTTAGCTTCACCTTCATAAAATTTAACCCCCTTCGTTTCAATTGGAAGGAGTGAAGATACGCATGACATGAGAAAGAAGAAGCATCTCTTCCCCATCCCACACATACCTCCACCCCTTTCCCCCCCCCACTGCACCTCACTCAACCCTTAGTAGCCCGCCTCTTCCCTACCATCAACCCCTGTCCCTTCCCTGCGTTCCGCCCGGTGTGCCACCAACCGCCCGAAACTCGCGTTCTCCGGTCGACAGGCCGCTATGTAACAATCAAGAACTGCACCTAGTCTCCGTGTTATTTTTGCCATAAAATAGTCCTCCTTTACAGCTAGGCATATTTTCTCCCTCGATGGTACCCACAGCCCAACTTTCGCAGTTCTCCCAGAGTTTCCCGACACACACCTCGGATCTCCATCCACAAACCCATCGTTCTCAAACTCCTGGCCATGCTCCTCCTGTAGCGATTGCCAGGCTACCCCCAGTATTCCTTCCACAGCCCCAGGTAAATAATTCCCATACAAAGTAGAGAACAAAAGCTGTCTTTGCCCCCCACGTCCCACAACCTCGTTCATAGTTTTCACCACACAGGCAATCCAGGCGTCAAGTCTCGCAAGGTGCATCACGGTCCCATCCACGTACTGCCGCTCACCGTTACTTTGCCTCTCCACTGCGTATCCCATATACTCCTCCAACACTGCCACCTCCATCCCATTCTTGAAGTACATATCTTCACCATCAACGTCCCATGGTGGCCCAACCGCACGAGACCCGGAATACGCAAGGTCTTCGAACCCGCTCGTTCTCCACGCACACAACTCATTCCCCCCGCCCTCCTCCCTTCCCATCAGCTTCCCGCGCGCTTCCCCCATCTGCTGCTTTAGCTCGTCCTCTAGCTCAGTCCCCTCAGTAGGTTTCGCACGTTTCGCAATCAAATCATATCCAAGGATGGAGAATAACTTGTCGCGAACCGCCCACTTCCGCACCCTAATCACATCGCTTAATGTCTGCTTCATCCGCTGCATCAGACACTTGTCCGCACCCACATTATTTACACACTCCTGTTTCCTTCCCGCTTCTCGTATCGTCTCCCAAGTATCTCCCATTATTTCCGTCTCCACCACATACTTCAACAGCACATCACTTCCTCCCTCCGTTGATGGCGTATACGCCCTCATCTCATATGCCACTTGATACGGGCACCGAGGTACCATCTCCTTCTCCCCAACCACAAATATGCTGCCCTCCTTACTTTCTCCCACCGTCTCACTCCTGGTCTTCCAGCTCTTACTAACGTTCTCCGTGTCAAAACAGAGTTCTAGCGCCTTCAACTTCGCATAGTGGAGAATCTTATCATATACAGCCCTTGCAAATCCGTAAAAACATTCTGGCATCTCTATTTCATGTTTTCGACGCCTCTTCACTTCCTTCCCACACCCCCTTCGCTTCCTACCCTTCGCAGCCTCCCTTAAACTTTCAACCAACACATTTTGCTGCTTCAGCTCCTCCCTCACCCGTTCCAATTCTTTCTGCGTGAGCTTCAAACTCACCATCATGGTATAGTGATCCTCCTTCATATTTCCCAGCTTCCCTTTCAACGAATTCACCCTCTCAACCAGTGCAGACCTTGGCAACACGCGTAAGTTCTCTTCATCTCCTTCTGATATTCCTGTAGTTCTCATTTCCCTTGCTCCGTTCCTCTCTCCACGATCCCCAGAATCGTCGACTCCTGCTTCATGCACATCGTCCTCAATCCGAACGGCATTATGCCTCACACGTATTCCTTCAGGCGTTCGTACCGCGGTTTCCACCAAGTTCCCCCCAGTTCTATGCCTGTTTCCGACAACAACATCTTCTCCTTCGAATACCCTCCCATCCACTGGTATATTGTCTCTCACATTCTCAATGACTGATCCACCACTGCTACGTCCTACAACTCTCCCGGGCAAATTGTCTCGGAGCCATTCCATCCTCTCCACATTGGCGTGGCTCCCCATTCCATCGCCCACACGCCCAATTCGCCTCCCACGCCCAATTCGCCTCCCACTGCCCTCTGCGTTTCCATGCTCCCTCATATGCCTCATACCCCCCACTTCCTCTTCCTCCCGCATCGCAGTATATCGCAGTCCACCAGTTCTTTCTCTGCCCACCATTCGATTCCCCCTAACATCAACCACAACCTCCATGCCCTCGTTTCTCGCCTCCTGAACGCCTCCTCCTACTTCTCTTTCGCGACCCCTCCCCTCCCGAACGCCAACCCCAGCCACTCTCTCTCCTTCCTTCCCTCGAATACCACGGCTAACTATCCCACTAGTACTTCTTGCTATCGTCCTTCCCTCCCTCCCACTGCGACACTCCCTCCCCTTCTCTATGACATCTCCACACTCGCCTTCTTCTAAAACTTGCGTGGAGTCATCGCCCCTTCGCCGCCCACCTCTATCCCTACCGCCCCGCGCATCATCCTCCTGCCTTCCTACCATCCCTCCCCTGCTTTCTTCTCCTCCATTTCCCATCTCATATGGAAGCGGAGTAGCTCGTGTTACCAAAGCAGTTACCATTCGCTCGGTTCGCTGGGTTCGCTCCGTTTGCTCGGTTTGCTCGGTTCGCTCGGTTCGCTCGGTTCGCTCCAAAGGTCGGCCTCGATCACGTCTCCCCGTGTTCTTCCTACCTTTCCCACGTTATCCACTTCGAGAAGGGCGCGAAGTACGCCTAATACCGCCCTCGCCATTTTCCACATCGCCGCTTCGAGGCGCACGGGTAGTACTACCCAAGCCATCCTCGCGACCCCGACCTGCCACCTCTGCACGCGTTCGCCCTTTGACGCGCGCCCGCTTACATCCTCCGCATTCGCATTCGCATTCGCACTTCTCGTTTTACGTTTCCCCATATGGAATCGGACGACGACGATGCGCCCGGCGGTGTGCTCTAGATGTTGTCGCCGCTCGCCGCAAGACGTGTTCGCCGCTCGACGTGATCGCAGGTCCCCCGTGAAACGCACACCCCCACTCGACGTGTGGTAGAAATATCGCACCGTTTTAGTACTTTTCGGAATCACTTTCCGAAAATTGGGACGGAAATTTCCTTTCCTGTACGAAACCTCACTGCCAAAAACTTTCACACTTTCACATGATATCACATGTACTCCGTATCTTCTATTCTATGTACTTGAACGTCAACCCACTCCCCTGAATCCTATCCCCATTTTTTTCACCTCACTAGACGATAAAAGTGACGACACCCACTCACTTGGGGAGTTCTCGTCCTCCCCTGTGGAACATGAGAGTTAGAGAGAAAGCTTAATAAAATGTACACAATTCGATTTTACACATACTACGGTACATCTTTCGGTTCTATAAGTCATAAATCAATTGAGCTCTAGTCGACTACTATAGGATTCGAAGACGTACCCCATGTGTACTCCATTCCATAATCTGCAAACAACTCTTCTCCCACTTCTACAACCCAAAGTGCCCGGACGGCAAGCATTCGGTATTCTCTTAATTGAAGTGGAGTTCGCCCAGTTCCTGGGGTTCGACTCATCGCCACATTGGCAGTCCGTCGCTGCTTCAAGCCATCCTCCACTGCATCCCTATCTTTATCCCCTCCCATATATTTTGGGTCGTTAATTGTTCCATCCAACGAAAATGGAGCGGGGACAATCCATACAGGGATTGTAGGTACTTCTCGTCTCCTTTCCGGGAGTTTCCGGAATACCTCGCCTCGCAGGCTAACCTCCATCGCATAAGTTCGAAAACATGCGGCTGTGGCTGCCAACAACCCTTCCCCATACGTTGTGTGTACCTCCTTCCTCTTCGTTAAGTCATGGTACACTAGAGTTCCGTAAAAGAAACATATCTCTTCGTTCTTCATGAAACGGCGCGAGGTAAACACTCCCACTCCTGCGTCATGGTGACGAATCGACGACTTCCCAATGCGACAACCACACATAGTGGCCTTCAGTGCCAACATCGCGTTCCAATCCAGGAGACCCATCTTCCCTTGCAACGTTTTCGGCCACTCATGCAGCGCTTTGCGCCTGCCGATCATGGCCATGCCGTCCTCCCGCCACATCGATGCCAAGTCCACAATATACGGTGGGAACTTCTGATACTGTGGGAAGCCGGGTGGAGCCTTCCATGATCGTGAAGGACGAGCGTTACACTTGGGAAAGAAGTCCATCACGCGATTCACAGAGTTTCGGACCTCCTGCGTAATTTGAATGACCGTCTCATTATCGCGCATGCACATCGCGAACTGAACAATTGCAGCGTGCCTAGCATGCGCAAAACAATCAGGGTCCAGCTCACAACCAATAAACTTCCGATGACGTTGTAACTCCATGCATGCCATGGCAGTCGAAAAAGTTCCCGCGAACAAGTCCACCACTGTATCACCTGGCTGCGAAAATCTGCTGATCAGCTCCTTCAACAACGCGCGAGGTTTTTGTTCCGACCTCACCTCCTGCAACATGTAGCCCCCACCCTCCTTCTTTCTTTTCCATTGAAGAGTCTCCCCATTAGATATGGGCGGTACCTGGTCAATAACACTGTGGTACCCTGGATACCTCGACTGCACGTAGTTGAAGTTCTCATAGTTCACAATCGCATGCTGCTGTGCATAACCGAGGCCACTTCGAACACCATGTATTGCATACTCCATGGCAGGGAACAAGGAGCAGGACCTGCGTCCCGTGTTTCGCATGGGGTTTCCTTGCGACCGTCTAAAATGAATTGGGACCTGGTCCACAACAAACGATCGCCTCGGAACCCCTTGCTCGTCCTTTGCTGCAATAAGGGAAAGCACCCTCGTCCACTGGTTCACCTGTTCCAATGCACAGAAGATAACGAAATGACCCCCCGGACGTAGCAGCCTTGATATAAGCTTTGCCGCCTTCTTCATATGCTCAGCGCTCAGCATATCGTACCAACTGTTCTCCCAGTTCTTTTCGGCTCTTATGTTGTATGGTGGGTCCATAAGAACCAGTTGAACTTTCCCCAATGGAGAGACTCCGTTGTTTAGCAGAGTCTCGTCCGTTTTCACCATATCCTCGAACCCGCAATTATAAATTCGGAAGTATTTCTCCATCTCCAGTTCACAACGTTGGAATGCCATTTTATCGTCCAACGAGTAAATGGCAGGAGGAGGCTGTATGTAAGCGTCGGACGACTGTTCACCAACATCTTCATTCCCACTCTCCCCCACTACATCCATTTCACTTCCGCCATCTCCATCCCCTCCTTGTTTCCCCTCTGAAGGATTCCCTCTTTCCAACTGCTCATCGTCATCGTCATGAATTTCGATGGCAGGCTCCGGTTTCGATATCGACGTGAGAGGTATGTCAGGGACCATCAGTGTTTCTTTGATATTAAAAGGGCTTATTGTCTCCAAGATGGAGGGGATAAGCGAGTTAGAGAAACAATCAAATCTCTGAGCAAACGCTCTTGACGGGTCCCTGTGAAACGTCTTTAGAACGGCCCGTCGTCCAGGTTCTGATATTGTGTACAACTGCTCGTTCACAACAACCTTGTTCAGATCAGAAATGAACTCCCTCGCAAGCGTTCGGAGGGCCACATCAATGTCCTCCGGAAGATCCATGCCCACGGTTGGACCTCGTCTTCCCGAAGAGTTTGCTTATTGCTCGGTAGCAAGCGATGGTCGTTGTGCTTGTGCAGGAACCCCTCGGAACGCGTTTCAATGGGTTTAAACTGCACGTCATCGTACAAGAGCAGTAGGAAAGGGGGAACCATGACCTCAGCGCTAGGGAATCTCAGAAATTGGGAGAAACAATCCCAGGCCTTTGTTACCAGCTGCACACCAAAACCCGCACGCTGAGCTTGGAGATTCTGCGATATTTGCACATTCCCAAAAGGGGTGGAATATCCTTTCTCCCCCTAATGCCTCTTATGGCACCGAAGGCGCTTTTCCATAGATACTTTTTGAATAAGGGAAAGAAAGAGAACTCTCTGGAAATAGGTAGCGATGCTCGTACCGAAAGGGGGAACTATCCGGCCCACACGCCTGGGAGCTATACTCATGGACTTGAAGAATTCGGTTAACGTCACATTCTTCGGTATTCCTTGAAAGTCCACTCTGGTATAAGCATTCCAAAAATCTCTCACACGCCTGTCTCTGTCTCCGTTCATGATGTCAAGCAACTTCATCGACAGATACAGCTGACGGTACGAACCCTTCCCGCGCACAGCCTTGAGCTCATCGTCGCTGTATGACGGGTGAGTGGGTCTGAGGAGGGTAGAGAAGTACTTCTTGGCAACGTCTAAAACAGTGCGATTCTTGATGATATATTGAACGAATTCGCTGTGTCCCACTTTCCTAGGTTCGTCTTTTTCTCGCATCGTCGACGCATGGTGATCACGGATGGAGAGACACGCGGTGAGAAGCTCATCCCCAGAACCGAACATTTTTCCAACCTTCATGTCGGATGTGGGAGGTGCCGGTGACGGTGACTTAGACATGGATGTGGTTGCGGCAGCCATTTTAAACAATAACGGGGGGCTGTTATATGAATACGGAAGGAGAACGGGAGCGGTCGTGAGAAAACAGATGATTGACGTCGGCAGCGGACGGCGACGGCGAACGGACGGAAGCTGACGAGAGACGGCAGCGAACGAGATATGAGTGCGGATGGTAGACGGGAGCGGACGGCAGACGGCTGCGAAATTAGCGATGTGAAGGAGGAGTTCAGACGCCAAAATGGTAGCAGAACTCTACAGTAGAGGAGTAGAAGGGACTTGGGCGATGTTAGGGGGGCTTATGCGGTGATAAGCAGTTATAAGAAAAGGCAAGGACGGGAGGGTGGTGCGGTAATTCCTAGATATGGAAGTATAGGCGAAGTTATAACTTACGGCTCTCCGGACAGCGGTCCGTGGTGCAGTGGCGCTCCATCACGGCTCTGATGAAGTGCCACTCGAGGCGGTCCGCTTTCCATGCGCCGTGGGAGAAAAAGTAAAACAAAATTTAATTTTTCGGACAGCGGTCCGGGGTGGAGTGGCGCTTCATCACGGCACTGATGAAGCGCCAATCCACCCCGGACCGCTGTCCACGCGCCGTCGCTGATGAAGCTGGACGACACCTAGGATCGCTGTCCACGCGAAAAAAAAAATTTCGACCTGGACAGCGGCCCCCTCGCGACTGGCGCTTGTTTGTAATGTGACGCTGCGTGTACTTAAGCACCTTCGCTCTCCTGCCAACTGCCTCGGTGAGCACAACGCTCTGTACCTCCCCGTTACGGTTTCCGGGGATCTTTTCTTCTCCTGTCACAACCAAGTGATCCTCTCGGTTGTGACAGAAGAAGAATATTTCGCCGGAAACTGTATAAGGGAGGTGTTTTTTCTGTCTTTGTTCTGTTGCGCGGACGTAGTGGCACACAAGGTACGTTCGACAATTTTGTTCGTTTTCTGTGAATCGTATTAACTGGCGTACTCTTCTATTTTCCATGCTATTGCGTATTCAAGCCAGAGTCGCCGGACACAGTGTATGCCACTTCTGCATCCTTGCTTTACTGAGAACATTCGGAAGTGCTTGAGCTGGCGGTGATGGTCGAGTACGATTATTTGAGTTGTTCAACTCATGTAATCGGCTTTGGCTTTGACAGCCAGCTCAATCACTGTTGGACTGTGGTTATTTATTAGACCGACTAGATTAGACTGCGTTAGGTCAAACTATCGGAAGTGGTTGAGCTACCGGTGATGGTGGACTACGATTATATGAGTTGTTCAAGTCAGATAATGGTGTTTAGCCGTGACTGATATTTCAATCACTGAAGAAGAATAGTCCCCAATATAGTCACTAGAAGAATATCGTGGCCAGTGATGAGTTCTTCTTCTCCGACAACCACATAATGCTCGTGGTTGTCGCAAAGGGGGTATTCATTATCGGTCACGACCTTGGGCGCTACAGGAAAATCTAATCATATAAAGTTAGAGAAGGTAGTTGGTAGAACTACCCTCTTCGATTTGATAGGATGTACCCTTACGTCCTCCCGTCATTATAAGAAGATGCAGGGCTTTAAATATCCATAAAACAATCATAAGTGAAAACCGTCGAGGGTTACCATCGTGGGTGACTCCGATGACGATGTTGTGAAGGTTATTGGGACTACTAAGGCTTCCCTGGGTGGAACTGAGGGGGATTTGTTCGATGAAGGAGATAAAGTTCCGTCGGATGAGGTGGACACCACGCTGCCGCTACCGAAGATATCCCTCGCCGACTATGTTCAGCAGCGGTTGACGACGGATATCGAGATGATTGAAATCCCGAAGAAGACGGTTCGCAGTGTGAAACTCGCGCACAAGGAGGCCACGAAGATGAAGTGCCGCAACTTTGGTTGGCTTCCCTCCGCCGGTTCGATTGCCGTTACACTTGTAGGCGATTTGGAAGCGAGTGACATCGTTGACGGGAGACTTGTGCCGCCTGTAACACTTATAGACGGATATCACCGATTTCTTGTGTTACAGGACCTGCGTGAGGAAGAAAGGAAATGGGAGGATATAGTGAAGTCTCTGGATGTTGTGTTATGGACGAGGAAGGATGGTAATCCGATGTTCATGAATGAAGTGCTAGGACTTGGCAATCTCCTGAACGAGATGAGCTCCAATGTTCTGAAGATGTATTTCGCAGACAAGCTTCACAGCACGGTGTCCTTCGTTGAAAACATCATTGACGAAGGAGGAGTGGTTGGGAAGAAGGTGACGCCCAAACAGATAGCGGGCGCGTTGAAAAGAAGTGGGGTTATCGGGGACTATAGTATGCGTCACTTGAATCGCTATGCGGCACTGGCTCTGAAGTTTGTGCAAAGCGAGGGGCTTCTCCAATTCTTTGAGAAGGTGTGTGAGGAGGGGCCGCCGCTGACGCTCACACATGTGTCCAGTGACCTCCTTATGGGACTCGAAGATGGGGAATTCTGTTTCGTCGTCCGCTGCTTGCAATGGCATGTGCGACTGAGAATGTTATCTGCAGGGAGGACGGGCCGTTTTGAGGATATGAGGAAGCACTTCCTTCAGTGTGCAATTGGTATGTTTAAGCTTTGCAAAATGACTGCCAAGAGGAAGAAGATGACAGTTGAGGAAGTGATGCAGACGGTTCTCAAGATTGGAGGAAAGGGGGTATCTGTCTTGGAATATCTCGGGAAGCAAACAGCCAAAATGGAGCTCGCGGGAGCAAAGCCTTTGCGGGACGGGATGGTGTCTAGGAGGGTGTAGACTGCAGGTAACAAGCTGGAACAACACTTTAAAGTACCGCTGCGAAGTTCAGAGGAGGAGGAGGTTGTAGAGGAGGTTATTTAAGAGATATTGGAACCGAAGGGGAAGGCCAGGGCTCCATCTGCTGAGATGGAGAACGATCCCATGGTGGTGGAAAGCCCTGAACCGGAACCACCGGTGTTAAGACGTAGGACAAGACGTAAGGTGGTTCCGGGTCGCTTGAGAGAAGTGGAGGTTGGACGGGTTGTGTGGAAGAAGAGGAAAACGAAGAAGAGAACCTCTGTGGTGCTTACTGACGACGAGGATGAAGATGATGTGCAACCTGCCCCGAAGCGAAGAAGGAAGGGTACGGTGAACACATCTTCTGTGGACATACCTTTGGAGGTTGTTTACCTGTTCACGAAAATGACGAGGACTGCAGTGAAGAAGTTCTTTAAGAAGCAGAAAATCAATGTGATGTCGTCCAGTGAGGGCGAGGAGGAGAGTGATAGTAGTGAGAAGGATAGTGGACTTGTTGGGGATGAACCGGGGGGGGGGAAGGTGAAGGAGGAATGCGTAGCTTTGAGGATAACAATCCGGATGTTCTCCAGAAGGGGATGAAGACAGCTGGGGAGTACACCGGGGGATCAGATATGGCGTGGACGAATATGGTGATTGCACTGCCGAGTGAGTGGCCAAAAGGGAAGAATGGTGTGAAACACCAGCACCCGTGGATGGATATGCTTCACCTACGAAAGCAGCATAGGGCGGGGTGTTTAACGGTGGAGGATTTGAGGGCGGTGCATCATGCGGTGTACTGGCATGCAGCCCAGAATGTGCACAAGGAGCTGGGGACTACGAAGAAACCAGTTCTTGGGGTGAAGCTGCCGTTGAAGCGAAAGCCGAAAGGGGAGAAAGAGGCTCTTTGGATGGCGGCGATGAAGAGGGATGGCCTCGCGCGAGAGTATTTTGCAGCGAAGAGAATGGAGTTGATGGAGAGAGGATTCTGTGTGCTGGAGGAATTTGGAAGTGACGAAGGCATGTCAGATGAGGCGAAGAAGAGGGAGGTGGTGTTGGATGAAGATGTGACAGAGAGTATGTTGGAGTTCTTTCACAGGGACTTCTTGGAACAGCCAGACTTCAAGTTCGAGGAGAACCGCAAGAGATAGAACCCTATCATCAATGCGGGAGATGGGAAGGACGCGGGGGATAGGGTGCAGGGCATTGGGCGATACATTACCACGAAGAAGGGGATTGTGGATTACATGGAATCGGATGAGAAGAATGTGATGATGGTGAAGAAGAGGGCGTTGTTGGATGCTAGGTTTGGGCAGATAGCAGCCGATCTTCGTCTGTGTAACAACAGTAGGGCGGAGAAGAGGATTTATGCACCGAAAACAGGAGAATGTGTGTTGTATACGGGGAAGGGATGCCCGAGGCAGGTGTTGCACGCCGGTTTGAGCCGAGGGTTGACGAATTTGGAGAAGAAGAATGGGGAAATTCCAGGATTCTTCATGATGGCCTTCGGGGGGAGCTCTTTTATGATATGGGTATGTAAGAGGTCACATAATATGTATGTGACGGATGACAAGGGTTGAAGAGGATGTCTTGTACGATGGTTATGAAGAAGTTTAGGGTTCCACCGTACTCCATGTTTATTGGAAGGGGAGATGTGTTTCATGCTGGGGCTGGTTAGATGGATGCGCTGGTGAAAGAGAATTGTCTACGGTATCATATGTACTATGTGCCCGAGGGGTACAAGCTACCTGATACGGTGCACAGGCAGCCTGCGTTTCGGCCCACATTCTCAGATGAGAAATTTTGGGCTTGGAGAGGATCCGAACGACCAGCTGGACGAGGGGCAAAATTCGGTGAGCGACTTTGAAATGGAGGAAGAAGAAGTTGGAGAGGTGGATTACGAAGAGGAAGATGACGAGGTACAAGGCCACAAGGCTGATGACAAGGATGGGAACTACGAGGAGGGAGCGATGATAACGAATTATGAGGAGGACTAGATAAAACATGTAGGGCGTGTGGTGTTATGTGTGTGAGAGTGAGATGACTTGACCAGTAATGAGAAATGAACGAATGTTTTGATATAATGTGAGCATAAAAGAATTGTTGAAGAAAGAAAATGAGTTACAAAGCGTGGGGTAAGGAGAGAGAGTATTGTGCGAAGATATCTTTTTCACAAAATGAGACCAAAGTAGTACTGGTACCAAAAGAGAATGTCTTTTCTAAGGACATTGACATAGTTGGTGTGAAAGGGGCAGTGTCAGCCAAGCCCGCTCTCTTGGTATCCTCGGAGGAAAGGTAGAAGTAAGCATTTCTGAATTCGTACTCAGAGAATGAGGCGTGGAAGGAGGTGAGAGTGCTGCCGTAGGCGAGGAGGGATTGTACTGTGGAGGGGATATTGTAGGAGATAGCTGTGTTGGAGGAGACTATGCCGAGTAGTTCCTTCATTATCGTTGAGACTATGGTATTGTAGCGGGTGGCCACGTCATGCATGGTAATGAAGCCGTGGGAGGAACCAACTAGGTTGAATGAAGAGACCTAGACGAGCTTTTCGTAGTAGGATTTAGAGAAGGCGTCTTCGTCAACGATATTGCAAGTGAGACCTGCGTTAAAGAAGCATTGTGCTAGTGCAAAAGCCCATTTTCCGGTGACAGTTGTGAGGCCGTTGGGAGTAAGAGGGGTGACGCCATCCTGTGGAGGTGCAGCGAGAGTGGGTACGGCGATGTAAAGAACTGCTCGTGTGGTGTGATGAAGACCACGTTTTAAAAGAATGGGAAGAATGTGGCCGTTCTGAATGAAGACCAAGTCTTGTCTGCGAGATGGAGGGAAGGAGCGAATTACTGTTTCCAACAAGTTGCTCCTGCCGCAGAAGAAAATGGGACCTTGCGGAATGCCGTGTGTGGCTATGAAATCTTGAAGTGAAAGAATGGTATCTTGAGGGGTACCGTGGTCGTAAAGCATGGGGCCAATGCAGCCTCTGCGTACAACAACAGCTGGGCTGTGGGAGGAGCGGAGAGAAGAGGAAGGCGAGGTCATTATGTCGAATTTGTTGGATGCTGTGAGGAGATATTGTGCTACAGGAGAGGAAGGGAGAGATGCTTAAGTAGAGAACGGCGTTGCCGATGTATACATTGATAAAGTGGGTTCAGAGGAAAAGATAGTTTTTATGACTAGATAGTTGAAAGAATGAGGTAGGTGGGTATGAAGGGATTAGGACTGATGAATGTGTTTATGAAAAGAGATATGTCGAAATGAAGTATTAAGGGGATGATTTAACGGTAAGGAGTTAAGGAACGGGTGCTGTGGATTGGTTTTGTGGGATGGTACTGAAAGGAAAAAACGAAAATATGGAAATATCTGGGAGAAATGGAGTTTTTGGGGAATGGCCGGAAATTGAGGTATAGAAAATTGTGATACAAATAGGCCTGGTAGAGGGGTGTGTGGCCACGAGTGTAACGGCTGTGATCAGGGGTGGCGAGGACGAGGGTTGTGGTAAGTCGCTCAGGCCTGTTCAAGTCGTTTATCGCCGGACGCCGTCTTTTCCCGGGATGTCGAATGGATACGTCGGTGACGAGGAGCTAATGGCTCTGTTGCATAGGACGGAAGTGCCAGAGACGCCGCCGCGGGAGGAGGGAGGGGGTAATGAGGGGTTTGTGTGAGTCAGAGGGTTTGTAATGGGGATGGAGGAGGCGGTTGAGGTGATGGGGATGGGGATGGAGGAGGAGGACCGGAGAGAAGGTTTATGGGCGAGATGGAGGAACGGGTGAGGAAGCTTGGGGGGAGTTTGAAGGAGCACTTTGAAGACATGCTGTCGGAGATGGTGGCAGACATGGGAGGGGTGGTGCTGAGTGTGTCGGAGGTTGGGGGTGCCGATGGAATTGATTTCGACGATTCGGAAGAGGATGAAGTTGACTGGGGTGGGGGCTGTGGGACATGTGAATGGGATGTTGGAGTGCGTGGGGAGAGAGATGGGGAGGCTGCGAAAGGAGAAAATGGGGCTGAAGGGTAGGGTTGAAGTGTTGAAGGAGCAAGTGGGACAAGTGGAGAAGGCGTGCAAATTGCTGATGGATTTGAACGAAATGGTGAGGGGAGGGGGAGTAGGGGTGGGAGAGGGAGCAGGTAAAGGGTCGAAGGTGACGCCTGGTTCTCGGGGTGGGCGGGGGAGTGTGAGGGAGACGGGGGGAGAAGAGGAGGGAGGAGGAGGTGTGGGGAGTCGACTGAAGAGGAGGAGGAAGGGTGGGGTGATGGTGGACGAGGATGGGAAGGTGTTTGTGCCGCCGCAGCTGCCGGGTGGTGCGCCGTTGGTGGGGTTCGGGAGTGCGGCGGCGGCTGCGAGGACGGCGGATCGTATATTGGAGGAGCAGGAGGAGAAAAGGCTGGGAGGGGTTGGAAGCCGCTTTGGGGCTAGGAGGGTGTACCAGAATGGGGAGAGTTGTCCGTTGGACTTCTTTAACTTCACGTTTAGGGAAACTGAGACTCAGGATCCGAATGCCGGGTTGGAATAAACCAGCGCTGGTGACCCGAGAGTAAATTTTTTGAGTGATTTTGACGCCTGCGACGACTCTGAGGTAACGGGCAGTGGCGCACGAACTGCAAACTAGCATACAACTTCAACAAATGGAGTTCAACTGCGGCACGTGGAAATGCGATTTCCAGAAAAAAAAATTTTGCCTTGCCAACCAGCGCAATCTGCGAAATTGCTAGTTTTTTCGGACTTTTATTTTCATAACTAGCCCTCTAGCATACTAAACTAGCATTCTGAGAACACAGACGAACGCATTTCGCTGGCAAGTAGCATGTTTTACAAAGGGTGATGATCAGAAAAGAAATGGAACGCACAAGAATATGACGCGTACAAGACGGCGGTGTAGCATGACCTATTGCCCCTAGCAACGTTTTTGACAGCAATGTTGCTAGCATACATCATCGTAAAGATTTATTACAACCTCAGGCACAATACTTCAGGGCCTGCTTGATCAGAATCACCTGCTGCTCCCACTCCTCCTTCTCGACTCCTTCCTCCACTTTTGCCTTCGCCACCGCGAGCTCATCCAGCAATTTCCGTCTGTTCCCAATGCGGGTCAACTTAGACGATGCTCTGGCATTCTTAGCGTTTTGCTCTTCAACCTCTTCGTCCCTCTCTTTATCTTTCTCCTCAGATTTAAAGTAGCTCCTCGCAGACTCGAAGAACTTCATTCCGGCCTCTTGAAACTCCCCTGATGAACGCTTTCTCGAGGTAGACCTTGCACCAGATGCTCCCACTTGCGACCCCATGTGAAACTTCCCCGCACCGCCTTCGTGTCCAAAGCTTCCAGTGTAATAAATTGTTCTTGCTGCGGCACTTAAAATCTCGATTTCGTCGTTATCCGTACCGACGCCAAACACAACAGCACCCACAATCACCATCTTTCTATCGCGTTCGGAAAGTGTGTAGCATCTCTTACTTTTGTCCGTCTCCATGAATTCCTTGAAATTGGGGTTGTTCTGTCCGCTGCGCCTGTAATTGGCAAAAGGTAGCGACGATAATGTCCGAAATCCGTTGCTAACAGAACGCAAATAGACACCGGGTCGAAAATGAATCGGTGGATTCTCTGGATTGTTTGGTTCGTCGAATAGATACTCTAAAGCTTGACGCGGTCGCAAAGATGGGTCATTATACCTCTTCTCGATAATATTTACCCATTCATCCACAGGTTTCTTTTTCAAATCCAAATCAGATCTCTTCGTGATCGTCTGTGACGCCCTTATATAAGCCGGACGACATTCAGGGTCATCACGGATCATTAACATCAACCGCGTGAACTCCGACAGCGTGAAGGGCTTCTGTTTCGCTGGTTTTGCCTTCGGTACGGCTTCACCTTCGAAGGTAAGATCGACTGCAGTCGATTTCGAAAGTCGACTCTTTTTAGCAGGGGTACTTCGGGATTTTGCTGGACTGTCTGCTTTTTTTTTGGAACGAGAGGAAGTATTCTTGCCACGCGCAACAAGCTCATGGAACTGCTTCACTCTCCCAGATAACTCAGAAGGCGCACATGTCGAGATTTTGCATAACGCGGGCATCACCGGGAGCGGAGGGTTTTGATACACAAGTGCCCATTTCTTTTCAAAGACAGGATAATTCCATTCCCTCCCCTCCAGCACTGCATGTATGGTTGACAGCCCTACAAGAAATTTTTTCATTTTTGTGAGTGCAAGTGGAGCGCATCTTTTGCAGAGTTCAGCATCCACCTGCACTCAATGTATACGCCGTTCGCGCTCCAAATGGACACCGTTGTCAGGGCAGATTAATTATTTTAATAGTTTATTTCATTATTGTGAATGCGCGTGGAGTGCATTTGGACATGGCGGGGGGCAGACTACGAACAATGTGCGCGCAGAAGGAGTGCAGTGTGTATCGTTTGCACTCCATATGCGTTCAATCTGCTTAGCAAGCGTTCTCCAATTGGACACCATGAAATTTAGCTGCAAACGCAGACTGCGCGCACTCAATATGAAGTCCGTTTGGCATCCATATATCCTCCGCAGATGCCATCCACCCTCAAATTGCACTCCCCTTTCTCCAAAAAGTTCTTATAGGGTAGAGTTTTAACAACACAGTTATTATATACGAAGACAATTAGCTGAGCAATGAGGAAGGCTTTCCCTATAAGAAATTTTGGGAGAAAGAGGTGTGCAATTTGGTGGTGGATGGCACTTGTGGAGGATAGGTGGATGCCAAACGGACTTCATATTGAGTGCGCGCAATCCGCTTTTGCAACTTATTTTCGTGGTGTCCAGTTGGAGAACGCTTGCTAAGCCGATTGAACGCATAGGGAGTGGAAACGATACAGATTGCACTCCTTCTGCGCCCACATTGTTCGTAGTCTGCCCCACAAGATGTCCAAATGCACTCCCCGCGCACTCCCAATAATGAAATAAACTATTAAAAAAATTAATCTGCCCTGACAACGGTGTCCATTTGGAGCGCGAACGGCGTATAGAGGGAGTGCATGTGGATGCTGAACTACGTAAAAAATGCGCTCCACTTGCACTCACAAAAGTTAAAAAATTTCTTGGTGGGCTTACCAGTCGCGCTTTGCTTCAAATGCTGGGAAACATCCCAGAACTTGTAAATTTCTCTCAATGTTTCGACGGATTGGTGGCATAAGAATATGTAGGCCTTATGCATATCACTGTCTCTGGAAACTGCCGCTAGATTAGAGGCAGGTAAGTCCATGGACGTCAGAAATGTACAGGTTTTTGCAGAGGTATTCGTAATTTGCTGCGTTGGCGGGACAGAAGTACTTGGTATATTGTATACTACGCCTCCGAGGGGCGTACAGGGAGAGGCCCCGCAAAGAGAGTCGCGAGGAGAGTATACGGAGGGTTGCGGAGGGTTGTGGGGGTGCGCTCGGCAACTATGTGCGGCGGCTGGGAAGAAACTGTCGCGAGGAGGGTAAACGGAGGGTTGCGGAGGGTTGTGGGGGTGCGCTCGGCAACTTTGTGCGGCGGCTGGGCAAAAACTGCATTCTGACAAGTACGACACGATTTTGTGTAGTCACCATATTGATAAAGTGCGTGACGATCTGTGTGTGACAGGCGGGTCTTCTGAGTTTCACACTTTGTATCAATCGCTCGTGATTGAATCAACGAGAAAAGCTGATTAAGCTTATATCTTTCTCTTTTGAGGAAATGGTCTCTATCACTCGCAATAGCGAAAGATAGGGGCGAATACATCAACCCCCTTTTTGCATCTTGCAAAAGGCACATGCCTGAGTCTCGAGACTGCCCCTAACTAAAAGAATTTAACCTCCCTACAATCTTCGTCACGGCCAGTAGCCGTGGCTCCTATCCTTGGCCCCATAATAGGCCACACAGCTGTACAACAATATGCACCGGCGAACCCACACACATGCCCGTGCTGGCGCGCGGTGCCAGGAATACATAAGTGCCGGCGCCGGCGTCGGCGCGCCGGCGCTCACGTCTCATCTCAGCCCGCCTACAGCCCGCCTACAGCCCGCCCACAGCCCGCCCACAGCCCGCCCACAGCCCGCCTACATCCCGCCCTTAGCGCTGCGGCGGCGTCGGCGCGCCGGCGCTCATCTCACATCCCGCCCTCAGCGCGGCGCCGGCGTCGGCGTGCCGGCGATCACCTCTCACCACTTCAGCCCGCCCAGGGGAGCTGTGGACGCACAGCAGCCCGCCCTTAGCGCTGCGCTGACGTTGGCGCACCAAAGCTCATCTTCAACTACCTCATCACAATTACATCCCGCTCATACTCAGTTTTCACACCACATCACGATTACACCCCACTCACATCCTTTCCTCAGCGCTGTGCCATCATTGGCGCAGCAACGTTCACCTTTTACCACCTCATTACGCCCACACTTTGGCGATATCCTACTTTGAGCGCTGCACCTGCACTATTTACCATGCACCTCCCCCACATCTTGCTGTCATTACCTGGCCCTTGGAACTGCGCTAGCGCTAAACCTCATGCACTCCTGACAACACTTGCTTTGACCCACCCAACCTACCCAACCCACATATCGCTACCTTTTGCGGTCTTTTAACTGCAATACGACCGCTTTCGTCTTCACCAACCCAAATCTCGCTCTTGACGCTGCTCGCGACTGCTTAATTCTTTGTTTGATCTTCCCGTATTCTCGGCCTACACACAATCTTGGGAGCTCGCTCTCGCTCGTTTCCTGTCTGTGCTCACTTCTGTGACAATTCCAGCTATGAACCCACAGCATTATTTTCGTTTTCTACTGTCTTCACTACTCTGGAACTATGCAACGGGCCACGATCCCTTTCTGGCTCTCTTACACCAACACTTCGGAGCTTCGTTAATTGTTCTCTTTTAAGCCGTCTCGATTGGATTATTTCTTACACTGCCTACAGTAACGACTCAATACGCTCCGCACCTGCGCTTCTCACACGCTGATTTACTCTTCTTGGGCCGGTGCTGGGTACCTGCGGCATACGTATTGGGCCAAACGCCCTGTGCCGGCAGCCTACGCTGCCGACCAGACCTGCCCGCAGGCTGAAGTTGTTTCCGTTTATGGGTTAAAATTGCACCGGCGAACAGGGCTGGCCACCAAAGCTGCGCGCAAAGCCTCGTAGCTCTGTGTGGCCAAGGACATCGTCTCAACGCCACATTCTTACTCCGCATCGTTCCGTTCATATTTTGAATCTCGTTTGTCTCGGTTTGAGCTCTACATCGTTCGGCCAGTAGTGTACCACCTCTCTCCACCGTGACACTGCTGCAGTAGTGGCTGTATGGATGGCTAGAGCGCTCTATCAGAGTTATACAAGAGTCTGCTTGTACGGAATCGCAACCTAGCAATTAGGAGGGTAATGCCAATGGAAGAAGATGAAGTCCAGAAATTGGGGAAAACAGAGAGCTTTTAATGCATGGATATTTGGGAGCCTTCTTTACGGGCAAGTACAAAGTGTTTTCATTGCTCCAAGTCTTCGGGGTTTTGCGGGAGCGCAAGTGTCGTTCTACATCTGGCCGGTACTGGAATGGTTTTCGCATGAATTTGTGCAGATGCTTGGTTTGCATGGCAGATGCGGAGGTAGTTCTCAGTGTGTGAAGGTGTTCTTTTGTCCACTCTAGTAAGACTTCGATTTCATCCACCAAAGTAATTTGATTTGACTCAACCAATTCAAAAGAATCATCGAATTCGAACAAATGATGGTTACTTGGGTTAGCCTCGTTGAGCGATCGAGGATCAATCGGCAAAGGGATTGGCGTGTGATGGTTTGCTAAAAAACTGCGGTCTTCTGGGCTCCTGGTTTCTTCAATAAACAAAGCGACAAACTCGCCTTCCCTTCTTTCCATCCTCAAGAACTGTGGGCGCCTGCTTCGAATTAAATCTTGTAAGCAGGACATTGTGATCCTTTCACCAAATGCTGGCAAAACAAAAATCTGCTACTCATGGAAGCAGGACAGGAGCATTTCCAACAGCGGAAGTCTGTTTTGTAGACGTTGTTATGAAATCTTTCGGCCGCTGCCTTCCACTCTTTAGTAAACGCTTTCCACCAAGCTGGTTTCTTCTTTCCAGAGAGAAGGGCATCGTAATCTAGCTTGTATTTCGACAAAAAGCTTTTGTCAATGATATGTATAAGAATCTCAATTCCCGGTCTCTTGAAATTTTGCAAGTACAATCTCTTCAGAACCCGCCAATGGCTCTCCACAAGCATTGTAGTTTTGGCGATTGGAATATAATCAGCCCTACGCCTTCCCCATTTGTAGTACCAATTGTCACGGTACCAATGGTCAATAAGTTAGTCTTTCAACAGTATATGATGCACACAAACCGATTCCATTTTTCTTGTACATACCCCTCGTATCTCTTCAATAGAGTGGTCAACAAAAAACGGGTGAATGTGAAAATGATTAGTCACAAGCCTCAGCAAACGTTCTTCAAACTTTTTGGTATATATTCCGCATTCACTTTTCTTCAGATCTGCTTATTTCTTCTTAATAGCTCTCTTCATATGCCACAAGCATATAGAAGGCTCAATTTCAAAGACCTTTGTTCTAGCAGATAGTTGAGACATGTCCTTGTCGGAGAAGAAGAAAAGCGGTTTGATATGAAGGTTTGCAGTTTTGAACGCCGTTAGAAATTCCGTAATCGCCCTGGTCTTATATTCTCTGTCATTATGACCTGCTACAGGCGCTTCTAATATGAAATACGCTAAGAGAAATCCTGCTCCATTCACTAACCCTATGATTGCGAAGAGCTCCATTGCTTGCTTTTTAGTCTTGTATGTCGAGTCCATAAGAATTTCAACAATGTTTACGCCACGTGATATCTCAATCCCAGTTTCAGCTATAAAATCAACTCCGAAGGGATTTCGCTGTTCGTAGATCATTGATATATTATCCGATTCACTAGTTAGTTGAATTGCAAATGTCTTTGGATCGTCAGACCTTCGGGTACGCCTTTCCATTTCTTTGCCCCATGGCGGTATTATGCCATCCATATGAAAAAGACACCGTGCCGCCGCAATCAAATTGTTTTCGAGACTCGCGAAGCCGTTTCACTGGTCTTGAGGGTTTTGTGGGCTTTGTCTTGCGTTGGCTACATATGTAAGATTCTGAATTACGTTTTTGCGTCGCTCTCTGATGCACTATGTATCGATACTTCTCTACCGTCCATAATATAGCAAGAAAATCTGGCTGCGCAGTTTTAAGCACTTTCTGCGCTTCCTCTGAACCAGTAGAGGGTGATTGTTTTCTATTTCGGTTTACAATAGAAACATCAAAGAGCTGATCATACCCTACGCGCAGAACATCTATAGCAACTGAAAGATGACGAGAAGCCTCAAAGCTCATTTTGTAGAGGTATGTGAAATTAGCATCTGTAATCCCTTGGCAGCCAACTTTCATGTAGACAAGTGCTGGAATGTCCTGAATTTGTCCCTGCTTTCGGCATGTGTAGCACCTGTGGCCAATGGTGAAGTTCTCGATGGAAACAAAACAGTCTGGAGAAAAACACTTGTTGCACGAGCTGCATTCCGCGATGGCTACCGCTCTTAAAGCCATTGGAGACCATTCGTTCTGGTAATCTGCGAGTCCTAGATACAAAGCAGTAAAGACATTCTCATCCATCTCATCCATATAGGCCTCATCATCCTCATATATGAATCTGGACGACATCTCCTCCACAGCCTCAACTTCTAGCTGTGGAATGCAGGTGACCACCCCCGACTACCTCATCGTAAGAGGGCAGCGCAGGAAACAAATCCTGAAAGATAACCTTCGGGTTGCTCATTAGATTCAGTCCTATGACGATGATAACAGTTCTCGAGCTCGTCTTTCTTCTCAACAAAAAAACGACTGGCATAAGTTTGAGGACACCCAGACCTACTGAGCTTAGCCCAGAAAAACGAATAGTTCGAATTTCTCCCTGCCTACCATATCCAATCTCCTGCCATCCAGGATCGAGCCACAGAGTTCCAACCACTCGGGCGAATGAAATGGTTCACCATACACCACTTAGTCAACACCACTTAAGTTGAATTTCCAATGTACAGAGATGCTTTCTTGAGGCGGGCCACTTTTGGGGCCATGGGTAGTACCAACAGCCTGGCATGACGTAAATGGCCCAATAGTCCGTCTCAATGCTGCAGTTGTTAAAGATATTGACGCTCCGACGCCAAATGAGCAAACCAATTGCTATTCGTGGGCTCGGAGGCTATCAAACCAGACGAACCGCAGGTTATATGGCCGGCAGTGCCGAAAGCCTAGTGAGCAGTTTACCCTGCAACAGGAAACTGGTGCACACGGCATATGCAGCAAGGGCTTTCTGTGGGCGATATCACAACCGATTAACCACCAGAAATAAGAAACGGTTGCGCTTGGTTCGTCGTGCGAGTTCGAAATGTTGATGAAGGTGGCGTAAGTATGTGGCGCGCAGCAACGAACCAATAACAAACCTTCTTCGCGTGCTAAGGCTTAAGTATAGACCGGTCCAAGAATATACTCGAAACTTTAGTATGGGTCAGCGCACTGCGCTAAAGCTCATTCTTTAGACCGCAAATGCGAGCATCGAGGGCTGTTTGTATGGTCAGAAGTAAAAAAAGTGAGCAAGGAGATGTATACCGTTTTGTAGGGTGTCGAAAGTGGTGCAAGCAGAACAGGGACGATAACAGGCACAGCAAAGCGCCGGCGCGGTGCCGAAGGCAGAAGTTGGGCCTAGGGTCGACGGAGTTGAGTGCAACGTGCGATGATTCGACGCCGAGCCAGTGAGGGATGTTGTCGAGGTGCAGGTAGGTAGCTACCTGCGCAGCGTTGAAGGCCGGATACGGAAGTGTATGCGCGGGCTAAAAAGAGCAGCCACAGGGTTTGAGGGGATGAAAACAGCGAAGCGCCAGCGCAGTGCCAAGGGCCGGTTGCCGAGAGCAAGTTGTAGGGGCTGTGCATGGTGCAGAGCGCCGGCGCAGCGCTAAACATGGGAAGTATGCGAAGTGTAGGCGGGCAGGAGAGAGAGGTGAGCGCCGGCGTGCAAAATTTGACGCAGCGCCTATTGCAGTATGTGAGCGGGGTGTGGGCGTAATGAGGTGGTAAGAGGTGTGAGCGTTGCTGCGCCAATGCTGGCACAGCGCTGGAGAAAGGATGTGAGTGGGGTGTAATCGTGATGTGGGGTGAAAACTGAGCGTGAACGGGATGTAATTGTGATGAGGTAGTCAAAGATGAGCTTTGGTGCGCCAACGTCGGCGCAGCGCTAAGGGCGGAATGCTGTGCGGCCACAGCCCCCCTGGGCGGGTTGAGGTGGTGGAAGGTGAGCGCAGGCGCGCTGACGCCGGCGCAGCGTTGAGGGCGGGATGTGAGAGGTGAGCGCCGGCGCGCCGACGCCGGCGCAGTGCTGAGGGCGGGATGTGAGAGATGAGCGCCGGCGCGCCGACGCCGGCGCAGCGCTGAGGGCGGGATGTGGGCGGGATGAGCTGAGATGAGACGTGACCGCCGGCGCGCCGACGCCGGCGCCGGCGCTTAGGTGTTGCTGCCACCGCGCGCCAGCCCGGCACCGCGCGCCAGGATGGGCATGTGTGTGGGTTCGCCGATGCATATTGTTGTACAGCTGTGTGGCCTATTTTGGGGCCACGGCTACTGGTCGTGATGAACATTTTAGGAAGGTTAAAGTCTTTTTTGTAACTTTAAAGAATTTGTTGCGTACCAAACTATATGTCACTGTACCGAAAAGAGATTTGTACCATTTTCAAGCGAGAGTTTACCAATATTATACACCGCCAAAAACAGATGGAATGAGTAGATAAATGATGACGGTACTTTTGACATAAATCATTAAACTTCTTCAAAAGCCGATTCACAGCTTCATGTCAGGCACGAAAACGGCAATTATACTTTCGGAATTGATTTGCAACATTAAAACCTTGCAAACACTTTCCATCATTGTATCCATTACCCGTTAGGACAAATTCATTAACTCCAAGTTTGCCCTTCAATTTTCGACGAAATATTTCAACATCCAGTTTCGATCCGCACGCAAAGCCGCCATAAATCTATACAGTTTGACCTGTATCAATTCGCAGACCGACCTCAGAGCGCAACCCTGGACCATGTAGTTTGTGAGAATACCACTCCGCAGAAAACTGAGAAGGCTCGTTAATTGGACAGTCGGTTCCATCAATAGAAATATAACAATTTTGAAACTTTGGAGATAGAAAACGACCGTTCAATTTAATCTGCAATGAAATTGTTAGTTCCTTGTGTTTTGGATAAATGTTTATGATTCATTTACAATTTTTAACGAAGACAGAAGTTTTACAAAAAACCAGCTCCATTTCTTAAAAGTCTTCTAATCTGCATTAGTGATGATATTGTTAACAGATTCAGTGTTATACTGTTTTAGAAATAAAAGGGCCCAGAGCAAATGTTTTGGAGAACACCCGAACGGTAACCGCGAACGTAAGCAATTCCAAAGTTTAGAACAAACAATATAGTTGACACCAAATAAAGATATAAATCGATGGCTCAAATTGCGACTGTTATAAATTTGACGGTTGGTGGGAAACTTCGAGAACGCTGTTCGAAATGTGAGAGCGGTCGCACGAAGACGGTCCATGGCTAGAGATTGAGCCAGACAGGTCTTCGGAGCAATCTCTGCACGACCTTTAAGGTAATGATAAACCCTAATCAAAGGTGTCTGCAGAGATACAACAAAACGTACACAAGGGTTGTGCTTGTTACTGTTCGTTTAGGGCTATTCTGAATTGTCTAACATGTCGTATTTCAGATTTGTTTGTCATGCTGCACGAAATAGGGTCTATCCAGAACACATACCGGACCTACACATCTTGAGGGATCTCAATTTGTTCACATTCAAACCTTTGTGGCCATTCCGAAACAGGTGTCTGTATTAATAGAGACGCGTACAGAACGTAAGTACACTTTTTACATTATCATCGAAAGAGGTCAACATGTAATGGTGTTAGATGAAATGAGTATCACATTTAACGGCCTGGTTCTCCAGAACGTGACCTCCATAAGTCGAATGCAGTCAATCTTAGACATGCCGAGCCATATTCTGGTATTTACAAAAAACCATATCGCACCTGATACACAAACGGCAAAAATATTAGGAGGCAAACATTGATGAAAATTCTACTCATCACTGAATGCATCATTGTTAAACTGACAGATACTATCGGTTGGCTCAACTTCTATCTTTGATTTTATGATACCATGAGTAGTGTTCTGCGTAGAATACTGAGATCAATTCCATATAAGTATAGTAAATGTTTGAATCAAGGTACAGCTCTCACAAAAAAACCCATCAGACACATCTGCGGGAAACATGTATAGTAGTGATGATTTCTTCATGATGTTAAGTGCAATAAGTTTGCAGGCGTACGTCAGAGCTTCGTAAGATCGTCCTAGTCAAGCACAAAGTACCCCCTTGATGCCAAAAAGAGATACAACCTTTTAGCGTTCTATGTCTGCTCCCCAAATTACAAACAACTAGGAGCAGCAAGATACAAGATTGCGAGACACGTATATTCACACATATAAATTTGCAGCAGTTGCGCATAGGCACCTTTGTATTCGTAAACAAGTGAATGAAAATGGTGTAACAAAACTCGAGTCACAATGTAACCGTGTAGCACTTTGGCAGATTTAAGCGACATTCGACACGAGCGCAGCACTGAAATTCAACCGACGCTCAATTCTGCACCGGCACCAACTCAGCTCTGCTCCGTCACAGCTGCACACTTTACTATGGCTCCAAAGCGGAACACGGTTCGTCTTACAGAGGGATCCGAAGCGGTGAAACGTCTTTGACAAATGTTTCGAAACGATGAAATTACCAGAGACGAGAGCGCTAGTGAAGTTCATGGTATGGACTCTGTTTTTAAACCGTTCAAACTATCAGCCTTTCGGCTACGCTATGGCAGGATTCGTAATGAGATTGTCAGCATGCTTCGTAAGTTCGTACATCACACTTTGCTTAGATTATTTTTCTCTAACTCATCATATTTTGCATAGCTCCTTCTTCATCACAATTGATTCAAAGAACTGCCGAGGATGAGAAAGATGTTGTACGTCCAAATCGTAGTAGTGCGGATGACCGAGCAGCGCATAATGAGATGGAAGCAGTCAATGACGATTCAGATAGTTCTGTTAAGGAGTTTGTTCCAATTTTTCTCACTTGACAATGGGAAGATTCGGAAACTACGGTGCAGTATATCACCGTTGCTCTTTTGTTTCCTTCCAGCGTGCAAGAAAAGAATATTGTTGCAAAGGTAGTTGATGAAGGAACTGTTCGCAGCCTCTCTGTGGAAGGGCCGAAGCCATTGACTGACATGAGCCTGCTTCACGGAAAGTGGTCAACAAGCAATTTGATGCTATGCTTCCATATCATCCGATGATTGCGGGCTTCGAAAGAAGTCTCAAGTGTTTGAGAAACTCCATTTTGAGTCCGGTTTATTCAGTTTGCAAAGTTTCTCTTCCCACTGGTGTGGAAACGCATATTCCGCGTCAGGAATTGCTAGACTTTCTTGATGGTTCTAGCGTATTTCAACTTGATTTAAGGGCCCCTGATGACTGCTATGCTGAAACAACGAGTATTGTTCGTGCTCAAGTACACCAGCTTTTGAATTGGACGATTCTGCAATAAATTATACTCCAAAGTTGTATCTCGTTGGACTTGTAACGTTTGTGTTTTGAAGAATGGCATGCTTTTTCCTCTAACGAACAAAAAAACGATAACTGTTTACAAAAACAGCAATACCTCTCTTACAATATGTTCCCTCAGCTCCCTGCAGACAAAAGTCGGGAGCAGCAGGGGTAGCGTCCCTACCAGAAATCCGCAGCAATCGTCATACTATCATCACCAAAAACTGTTCTGGTACATTTGTGGGACTCATGCTACCTGATGTAGCAAAGAAGCTACGTGGTACAATTGTAAGACTTGTGTATGGTTACATTCGTTGGGATACGTGTCAATAGACAGCAAATTTCGTATAAAACAACTCTTCTCATGTCGTGCAGGCCACCCAGGCCATCTGCCAAGAAAATTTGGGTCATGTCACAATTTGTGACAGGATCCAAACCGAGATTAGCATTTCCCAACTCATAAACGCAGCACGATCCAAGCTCCTTTTGGGCTTCGGCGCACGCTCTTATCGACGTGGAAGTTGTGTTCCCCGCCACCTTGGGGCCTTCGGTGCCCCCTCAAACGCGGCCTACGACGGCAGGAATTTTATGGTCGACTTTCCAACGTCGCACAATAAACGTTGTAACCATTCAGCTGCAGCGTGAACTTCGTGAGCCAACACGTAACGTCGGGGAAGGAATAAGTCTCCTTCAAACTATGGTTTCGGATTGAAACACAACACTACACTAGTGCACTGTGCCAAGCTTTACGTGTTTCCTTGTCTGTTCTAAATGAATGCGAATATATGACACGCGCTTTCAAAGCCATAGCGGGAAAGAGAGCGGAGGATTGGCGTTCTCCCTTTTGTGAGACATACACAGATTTTTGGATTTGTCATAATGAAGTAAATCGGTCTGTTCCGGTAAGGGCGGTTACACTGCATGCGCGGAATGGTCCGGATAACATCACAAGCCCCATATTTACGTCGTCTAGAGTTTGCACATCCGATTAGATACCCGGGCAGTATCTCAGATACGCAGACCGATGAGCATCTGCTGAGGACGTCTGTGGTTCTTGTATGCATCTGCGCTGTGTTTGAAAAGGTAGATCAAGACGTTTGCGAGACACATATATCCATCGATTGCAACCAGGAGGCTGGTACTCGTTCTTTTACACTTAGTGCGCTAATGGCTGTATTGTTGTCGAACCTGTGTATTAGGCTGAACGTGAGGAGGTTCACTAAGTGAAGGTAACGCTAACATCGCCAATTAAATGGAGCTATAGAGGCGAGGTTCGAAGTGCGGGCGACCAATGCTGCATGGAGGCTTTCGGATATGCCAAGGACGTTCTGTATCAATATGGAACAGTCATAACATAGGAAAACAAGCAGGCCAATTTTCCTCGTCACATCGCAGGTTGCTCTGGAAAGGATGTGAATTGGTACCCAGCTACTTCAAAGAACGCGGTCACTTTTCTACTTCCCACATTTTCTGGAAGCCTTGAAGCACGGTACTCGGCACTAAATCGTGTAGAGCATTGCCAAGGGTCCGGAATCAACATCGCAGTCCTGCGAATGTTACGAGCGAATACAAAATCGATTTTAACATCTCTGTCGGTTTGAGAATACAGATATCGTTGGTTCCCGAATTTCGCCACAACGTTCAAGTTTCCTGACTGAGGTTGGGCGGTTTTTAGGCGTCTCACTAATACCACGCATTCTGTTCTTCTACGATGAGGGTGATAAATGGATTGGACGAAACCAAGATGCACAGACCCACTGACTTCATATTCGATAGCGTCTCTCCTAATATTTGCTCCCGACTCTTGTATGACTCGGATCGTTTGGTGAATGGCTTCGTTAGTGCACCACGAAAATCTGGCGCCGAATCTTGACGGATGGAAAACGAATCCATCTAGCTCGCTTTGTCGTTGGGTGTTTTTGGGATTCAATATCTGCATCCATTTCCTCCAACGTCTTTGACGCATTGACAATGCCTCCAATGTGGCGAAGAAGAGAGCAATCATCGGATGCAACTCTTTCAGTAAGTGAGCTGCTTTCGTTTTCATGATGATTAGCAAAAGCTCCGTTTGAAGCGATTGAAATATGTCTTGTCAACAGGAGACGAGATATTATCTCCCCATTGCCCTGCATCGCTCTGGAATCTCCTTTGTCCTTTCTTAGTCCTTTGCACTCAAGACTTGCTCTGGAGGATAACAGTTGTTTTGCAAGATGACCGAGGTGTTTGTTGGTTGCCCTATATCCTCTTTTTGTGATCTTGTGTTGCGTCTCGTTTGTATCTGTTCACCCTTTTCTAATGCAGCCGTAGTCAACAAGATGGTCAAAGACGTGCCGAATAATTCGATGAGCTTTTGTGTTTACCGAGCAATTCAAAAGCGACACAACATCCTCCCCAACTTCAAACCCCAGATCCACTATGTCTTGGATTTCGTTCATAGTTCTCTTTATCAGTGATGGGTTATATTAGGTGGCACCCGTTTAATCTAACCTTTGAATTTAGTGATTACGAGAGCACTCTGTGCTCTCTACACTCTATATAAACGCTCAGCTGAAGAGGACCAGTCTAACTGCTTGGTTCTTCAACGCCTCACTTGCATTCGCTCTAACAGGTTATGGGCCTGAGGGCACGCTGTCCTCGCAACTGCAATGCTTTCTTTGTGTTCTAGTCAGTGAACAGGACACCTTATATACCAAATCTTTCTTCTTTGCGCATTTTTCTAATTATTTAAACAGAACATGACGCCGGAGGCTGAAGAAGATAATACAGGATTTGGTTTCGTGTTGACGAACGACAAGCTACCGAGAAAATTACCGGAGATACTGTTCGCCAATTATGGCCGCAAAAAATGCGGACCTATAGGAACGACCGTAAGAGTTTGTTCCGTACTGAAGCCGCCATTGATCTGGCAAAGGTTAAGGATACTTAAGTTCAGCCGGGGAGACCGGTGTTTATATTCAAACTATTTTCTTTTGAGTCCGGGACTAAGTCAATCCTTATTTATTCGACGGACAAACACCATTCGTCTGATTTCGTTTTAACTCAGGCTGAAGTGCTGCACATATCGGCAGGTCTTGGCTAATATTCGAATTTTTTTACTGACGAACATTTTTGTTTCTCTTCACAATTCTGCCCAACTACTTTATCATCACTATTTTATGTCATTCCGAACGTCTACCATGCAAAGAACATAGAAAGTTGACTTGCTATCGTTCATGGGGGGATATCAGTGATGGGTTATATTAGGTGGCACCCGTTTAATCTAACCTTTGAATTTAATGATTACGAGAGCACTCTGTGCTCTCTACACTCTATATAAACGCTCAGCTGAGTAGGACAAGTCTAACTGCTTTGTCCTCCAACGCCTCACATGCATTCGCTCTAATACTCTTTGCTGATTCCGGGGGCATGTTGATTCCAATAAGCTTACGCTGGAAAAGATCGGCTTTAAGCAAGACTTGGACAAATTTGTCGTCGTCGGGGTTAACTCTTTTAGAGATTCTCAGAACTGAACTCCAGAGAAAATAAAGAAGGTCCCTCCTCATTTTGCCCGTAATTCCAGCTTGTGTTTCATTTGCATTCTTTCTGAAAGCCATGATTCTACGAACTGAAGCACTCCGTGGCACATCCTGAGTTCTTCCGTTCGCAATCGCAACAATCTTCGTCTTCGAATATCCATAGTACTGTGGCCCGGTTTCAAATATTCTGTAGGCATCATCAGTGAGCATTCTGACTACGCCGTGATCCCCAGCATGGAGCCTGTCGAAAGAAACAGAGCTATGCAGTCGAAATGGAAACGGTCCGGCTCCTGCAAAGGCGGCAAGAACTGGTGGGAATTTGGAAGCACTGACGCTTTCAAGGTATCTCTCGGCTTCTTTCAATTCCGCTCGATTGGGAACTCCTCTATTGTTCATGGAGGATCGAGTTTTGTGCAGCCGATGTGCAGTGATAATCAGCTGCCTTCTCACAGTGTCGAACACATCTCTGCGCTTGAAAGAGCGTTTTGTCAGCTGTATTTTCTTGATTCGGTGGAAAGTTGGAGAAACAGATAACTGGATGCTCCTCTCATAGTCGGATCTACTCTCAGTAGAAAGTTTGGCTTGAGATTGTGAGTCTGCTCCGAAGTAATTGCTTCCAGCCTCATGTGATTCACAAAACCTGGTCTTTCTCCTCGGTTCCCTTGTGGGCATGAGACAATGGGTACAATCGAAGTAGCTGCCATGGCCATTACGACCGCAACATGGTCTTTCCTGCACTTGATCTGCGACCACCATACAAAGTCTGGGGAACACAGTCACACCGTCGATATCGAACCCAAGATGAGATTTGTTTACCATTTCCTTCAAGGCAAGGAAGGTAAATCTGTGCCAAAGTGCATGTTTCTCTTCTCTGACGGCCGCGTCGGAGGCGGTTACATTGTGTGTGCCCACTATTGGAACTATTCCAACCTCATGCCATTCTTCTGATACACTACGAATATTGGGAAACCTAACCCTCATGAGGTTTGCAGACTGTGATCCGGAACCACTCAGGCATAAACCATCACTGTATAAATCGAAGAGAACCACTTTACCTCGCCGCTGAAGAGAGCGTTCGTACTGTTGCAATGCCTCAGAATTACAAGGCGATGAGTAGATTCGCACTCCGTTCAACTTTGATTCTTTATACCCGATGATACTTAGTGTTCCACCTTGTCGGTTTATCAACTCTATCATGAGGGAAAAGACACTTCGAAACACTCCTGTCGTATTGTCTCCGAAGCGTGAGTGTATTTTGGCTGTCCTCCATCCTTTATTGTGCACCACCTCTCTCCCGGCCTTTCGCAGGTACGACGCGAACGCATTCTCCTCTATAAAGTCAGATGTGAAGTTTCTGAGATGGCTATGTTCTTCTAAATTTCCAAGGTCATGAAACAAATGGAAGAGATCTCTACTCTTTTGAAGATTCATGTATTTCGTCGAGCAATAGTTCAGCACTCTCTGAGACTCTTTCGTGAGCTCATTTGAAGGTGGTCAAAGGTTATATTTTCCTGAGTACAATGTTTCTGACGTGTCATGAAATTCGAGCTAGAACTTCATAATGTCAGCCGCAATACTCCCACCTCTGGTATTTTGCAGGACGGATTTCGAACTCTGGGTACGTCTGATCGCTTTCATTTAGAAGCATTATGTTATCAGTAATCGTTTGAACACGTTCATCACTTGAAGCACTTGCTACTGAAGCAGTTTGCGTATTCGAACCGGAGCAAAGATCTGGGTTATCTTGATCATCATATGATTCAAACGCAGATATTGCCTGAGTGTCAATCGCTTCTTGTGGGCTCTCAACAAACGCTTCCACATAATCCACATCTCCAGTGCTCTGGTTGGTGTTGTGTTCGCTAGGATTCTGACATTCTTTTGCCCGAATGCTTTCTAACTTTGCTGTTGAAGATGTCTCAATTATTTCTCTATGCCTTCGCTGAATATGATTTCCGTAGGAAACTTTGTCGTGAAAGACTCTCCGACAATGTACATCTTCGCATGTGAATGTTGCTTTAGCTGCGTTCTTAGATTCATTTCTGAAGGTCCGATCTTGAGAACTCATCAATATGTATGGATATGCACTGTGGGTCTTGGTGCTATGGGGAGTCACACACAATGGACACCGATAGCTCTCGGTCGTACGGAAACCTCAAGCAGGCCCACTTGTTTCGTTTCACGAGTAAGGTCCCCCTAATACACGGACTCTCGGAAAAGAGCTGCATCGTCAAAATCTGAAACGAAAGCAAAGGGGCTTTAACTGATTGCAAGGCGTCGTTAGAAATGCACTCTATCCTGTAGGGTGCTTTTGCTCTGCTCATGTGCTCTCCGCTCTTCCACAAGTTCTTGTCCGGAATCTGTTGAATTTTGTGCTCCCTTCAGCTCCTATTATGACAAACCCCAGTTCAAATGCCACAAGGCGACGAACAACGACTGCGCGTCCTTCCCCATCGCCTGGAAATGCATCGGTTAATACAGGCGGGATTCAGAGGAGTACAGCTGCGAGAGTTACCAGGAGAGATAAATCATTTCAGGAGCAATCACTAGAATGCTTGAAAGCATTAGTGAAATCAGAGGAGGAGCAAGTAACCGTTTCGAAGAACACATTCAAGCTACTAAACCAAACCGTTGTCCCGGCACTTCTGCCAGTTCAGAGAGAACTAGCGGAATTGAAGGCACAGTCGTTACTGGGACAGGAAGAAGAGCGCAACGAGCGCGAGAAAGGCAGCGAAGTTAATAGTGCGATGCATACTGAGCTTCTTGAGAAGATAGATATGGGACTCAACATTATGAAAAATGGAGTTTCTAAGCAAACTGAGGATAACTCAAGCTCCCTTAAACAGAAGGTATGTTTAAAGTCTGGTTCACGACACACAGAAACACCTTGCTCTAACTGCGCCATGAAACTCATAACTTGCGACGTCAATCTATCCCAGTAGAAATCCGTGATACAGATTGGATATTGATATGATATCTCTGTACAACGTAGGTTTAGTACGAAACGTTTATCCGACAGATATGAAAGATATACAGAAATGATACAGTTCCGATAACTTTTGGTATATTTGAGACGTGGAACTGATATATATGTGATATATCTTTGGTACTTTTTCCCACATTTGCCATATAAATGCGATATATTCTAAAATTTGCCGTATCTAATCTCTCTCAAAATTATACCCTAAATACATCAGATCCATATCAAGACCTTTCGTGAGACCCACGCAAATATGATATCCAATTCAACAATATACTGAACACGTATCAGAATAGTATCATAACTTTACAAATTCTGCTTCAAATATGTCCAACTCATATCCCATGTGTATCTCAGATTTCCACTGGGTATACTTCGCCACAGCAAATCCTTTTCGCAACGGTAAGCATAACGAAGCAAGTTTGAAGAAGCCGAAAAGAATCATTCTAACATCCTTCCGTATTCACAGGATTTGGTGAAGTATTGGGTAGTCATGGAACTTTTAGATGCGTCGAAGGGTTCTATGCTGTATGATTCGCTGTCCGGGACCTACCTCGAACCCAGCGCAACAATCTTGGACGCCGTGAAAATGGTTCTGGGAACTGATCACTCAGAAATGGATGCAAAGAAATTCTTGCGAAGCAGAGTGCCTGATGCGAAAAAGAACAGCTCAAACACGCAAAAGGGGTATTCTGTCATTGCGGCTAGTCATAATCGGGTTCTTGAGCCAGTCAGAGAGTCGTTGGTACGCAATCATTTCTTCATTAGCTGGAAAGCTGCTACGTCTTCTATCATTTTATGTCTCATCTCGCTAACATTTTTCTTGCGCTTATCTTTTTGACGTGTTCGTAGATACGAAGCTTTTTCTCTGATCTTACTGAAGGGAATATGTTGCATCCGAAGCAAGAAATTGAAAAGCCACGCAAGCAAAGGCTACCAGTATCAAGCGACGAAAGTGTAAGCGTGACAGAAGAATTGTGGGATGCACAGCAAGAAGCGGAAAAGCTTTTCGTTAGTGGTGAGTTCAAGAGAGGGGAATAGTATGGCGTTTGCTGGAATAAGGCTTGGAAAAGCGTGCGTCGTGACGCAATTAGAACGGCAAAAATTTTGGTCACTCCTCTGCAGTCTCATCGAGAAAATTTTGTATCTATGAATGGCGTCGTTGGTCTAGCAAATGAAAACGAAGAATCTATAAGCATATTTGCGCTCCCTTTCTTGCGACTTAAGGTGTCAGAGCAAATTCAGAAGCTTGCAGAGAATGATGGGAGTGGTATGCGACATAGTCCCGGACCGCTGTGGGCTGCAGAAGTGATGCAGATAGAGAAGGAAATCGATGCTTTGGTTGATAGTAATAAGGCTACTCCGCATTTTGTAAATGGTTTATGTGTAACAAGGCGATTGAGCGATCTAGAACGGAGTGAAATTGGCTTTGGGTCGAGAATGTAGACTAAAATCTTAAGGATTATGGCAATAGAGATGTTTTGTGTTGAAGCGGACAACGTAGTTTTTGTTACGGACCGTGTAATGATAGAGTCTTAGGTGACGATAAATGAAGCTTTCCTTGGAGGTGACCATTTGTAGAGTAGGATATGCGGGCGGGATACTTAAATACGGAAAGCCAAGGATCAGCTGTGGAGTCATGATTTCTGTAGAGGACAGCAGCAATCGGTTTTTCCTTTCAAATGGAATGTCTCGGTGTCTGAAATCGGTGGCGTCAGAAGTTGACGGGATTGAACTGTCAGGGTTAAGAAAATTTTCGTTAAATGACATTGAAAATGACGTTAAATTGTTTTCAACAAATGCAAGGGACATTGTACCAAGTGTAACAGGGAATTTTTCGGTGATGAAAAGATGGAAGAAACTCAAGTGTTTACAAAGATACAAAGCTAATAGCAACAGTTCGCTAGATATAAGGGCCTTCTTGTTAGATAGAAGCCATTCTTTTGCGACAAAGAAGAAATGGATTGTGAAAGAGCGCCAAAAGCGGGGTTTGGGTGGGTAAGAAACGGACATGGGAGGGAAGAGAGGAAGACATCAGTATGATCCTTGGCGGCTTTTGTAGGACGGTAGCTTCCTGTGCGAGACAGTCAACAAAGCCGCATTCGAAGACAGCGATCCCTGCAAGACAGTAGCCACGCAGAGGCTGGACTAGGGTAGTGTAGCTAGACTGTCTGCGAGACGTCCATCGGAGACAGAGATCTCCTCAAGACGGTTGGCCAGCAACGCTCGGCTAGGTCAATGCGGATGACGCACGCTCGCTATTCCCCAGTGTAGTTCTTTCATCCCTGTACGCAATAGAGACATGTCACATGAAAAGATTGAAGAACCAAATGATGAGGTTACGAAGATGGAGGGCGAGGCAATAGATGAGCAAAAAAGTATGCCGATGCGGCAGACGAGACAACCGCACTGTCCGAATAAACCCGAAACCTAGACTCTGACGTCCAGTCAAACCTGTGCATAATGATCTCATGTGAGAAACCAAGTTGCAACAGTTTGTTGAATGATCCGATCCGAGGGCTGTGCGCGCTGTAAAAGTATCCCGATGGCGGCGCGATAGAAACACAGGCTAGGGAAAGCCGAAAGGAGTGAATCAATGACGGGTCTGGCCTCGGCGCCTTGGCGAAAAGAACCGGTGAACGAGAGAGGCGCAACCACCGTTGAACAAGGGCAAATGGAGTGCGTTCTTCATCCCAATTTGAGCTTTGGTTGTACTTGAGGAGAAGTGGCCGCATTAACTGCTTCTCCTTGCGACGGCGAACTGCAATTTGTATTACGTCACCAGAGACAGTAACATCTGAGCGCCGAAGAGCATGAAGACTCACCGCCCTCAAATAAAACAAAAAACTGAATAGGGTAGCACAGCAAGCACCAACTTCATTCATGTTGCTTGAAGTACAGCCGTATTCAAATATTCGTTTCATTTCTGCGGCAGGAAGACCAGCCCTGGCATCCTTTAAGGGAGCGTGGAGCGAAACTTTGCGAGTGTAGGCAGCCACGACATCTTTAACGGCCTGAGATGCCGTTGGAGAAGGGTGGCCCAAGTGTTCATGATACCGTGAGACGGAACTAAGATATTGCGGAATGGAGGAAGGCTTGACGCTGCCTACCGAAGCCAGAAACCCAACAAACGCAATTACGTCATTATCGCTCGACGCCAAAGGCTTAAGTCCATTAGCTTGACGGAAATCGAACCATTTGCGCACTTGTGTAGATCGATTCTGCCACGTTGTGGACGAATAGCCGTACTCCGCAACGAGATCTGCGGCGGTTTGAGCACCACCTGTGGTGTCGTTTGGGCCTGCATGTGACAGAATGGAGGGGCGAATACCAGAGCGGTACTGCGCTAGCAGCGGATCCGTGCCAGAACTACCGCCCATTTGTGGGCGCAGGTACGATTGAGCAGTAGTGGGTACGGAATGTCCTGTGGGTGCATTACTGTGAAGTGTGTGCTCATGCGTTGAAGGCGGGAAAACCACTGTTGGCTCGGCCAATGTGGAGCGACGAGGACTACCTTCGACCCTTCGCGGGCGATTTTGTCGATGACTAGGGGAAGAAAGTCGAAGGGGGGGGGGGGGGGGGGGGGGGTCCAGAAATGACAGAGGTTCGGCGACCAGTGTTCCTGCATGTGGGACTCCATGTACCTTCTGCGGGCTGCTAGTCGTTCCCCGAGTGGCCTATTCCAGAATACGTGGCAGTCGAAGGCGTATTCGCGCTTCAATGCGTCCATCAGGGGCAGCGTCGCACGAATGTCGTGCGGCAACCACGTTCGGGAGAGCCGATCCGCGAAACGGTTCACTGCACTTGGCAGCCACCTTGCTTCCACTGTTATCCCGAGAGCGCGTAGGAGTCGACGAAGCTTCCGCAATTCTGAAATCAGCGCAGGGGAGGCTGAAACCATACCATTCAGAACGAGGGCAACCGCCTGATTGTCTTCGTAAATGAGCACCTTGCGCACGTGATCCTGAGAAAGATGGTCCGCAAAGTGGTGCGACATGAGAAGCCGAACTGCGCACAGCTCCCGTAGGGTGATCGAAAGAATCCTCTCGTTGTTTCTCCATAAACCTTGTCCTTCCCACGAACCGGGGCTCCCTACCCGGAGGTTTGTACCAAGCGTACCTCCGTGACCTACGTCCGCTGCGTCGCTGTGCATTGAGAGCTGAGCTCCCTCGTGGTGGAGTGAGCGACCCTCGCCGCGGGTAAATGAGCGCCAGTAGCGAAGGTCCCTGAGACACTGCCGGGAGAGGCGAACGCGGACATCGGCTCCGAGCAGTTGACGGCCCTTGTACGAAGTTGTACAACTATCGTCGTAGAACGACCGTGTGTAGAATCGCGCCAGAGGGAAGGCTAGGCCTAAAGAAATGCAAACGCCACAGAACTGGCGCAGCGATTGCTGGGACACCAAGCGTCGATGCAAAAGAGCAGTGCGCAGGAGTTTTACGGCGAGGCGTTGAACGCGTTCCACTTTGTGCGACACTACGTAGACACGCATACGGAGTGTGTCGATGTGAAACCCCAGGTGTTCCAATTGCTGAGAACCCTGCCAGTGGCCTTTTGAAGGGTGTCTGGTTATCCCCAACGTTTGAAGAAGCCGTCCCAGCTTCTTGCGGGCTTTTGCGCAGTCTCTCGGCGTGGAAGGGCGGCCCGGAGGCGACGGCGCTGCCAAGAAGTCGTCGATGTAAGGCAAGAGTCGGTAGCCTAACGTGCAACGGATATAACTGACGAGCGGCTTGAGAAGCTTTGTGAACCACCAGGCTGACCGCCTCCAGCCGAAAGGGAGCGCTATGCAGCGAAAGTACCGCTTCCCGTATCGGAAGATAAAATTTTCCCGCATACTGGGGTGCAGATAAAACGCGCGGTATCCCCCTTTTATATCCCAAGACATGAGATAGTTCTTGTGTTGGAGGTCGAGAGCGAACCCAGGCAAAGTCTCCATTCTTGTTGTACCTTTTGGCCAGTGCTTGCTCTGCTGCGAAAAATTGATTACAAACCGGGGCTTCTCTTCTCCACTAGAATCGGTGCGCTACACAGTAAAAGCGGAAGAAACCATCTTGCCCTCTGCTACCCGAGCCATTGCGAACTCTTCTGTGATTTCCTCGTAGATATTCTCTAATATTCCTCGTCTCAAGTCTTCTTCTGCGTAATCCTTGTCCCGCAGAGACTGGGGAATGTTGGGTAGTACTGTCCCGTCCGTGAATGGTATTGATGGTTGATCTATAATACCATACCGAATGGAACGCACTACGAATGGCGAAGCGTTGAGCAGTTGACGCCAAAGATCCGCTCGCAGCGACGTCTTGCGCCAAAGTGGACACTCTCCAACAGCCATTTTTGCGCTTCTCATACAGCTGCCTTTTATCTCTTGTAGTACAATGAGACCTCACTGGGTTGGTGCCACGTGAGCTACTGGTGCGCCTTGCTGGCTGCACTGCACCCAATTGGTATTCTGTATTTTATAATTTCTAATTTCTAATTTATAGTTTAGGATAGCTTAGCATTGCTGGCCCATGACAGTAGGTCATGGGTGCAGCCAATGACGTCATGCCCACATGGGAGATCGGCGTCGGTGCACCTTGTATATATTGTGGTGCACCTCGCCTTCCCCCTTGGGTATTGTAAAGTCAGGCACCATTAGGGCAGTAACTATACCATCTTGGTCACTTGCTACTCTATTACTATTCAGGTTTTATCGCGCGTCGACGTCTACTACCGTACACCTACACGGTCTAGACTAGTTGCCCCGCCGTTTGCCCCTGCGGGTTTCAGGTGCCCTACTCCCATATTTGTTGTGTGTTTTTCCCCTTTAGGTTGAGCCCTCGCGCGCTTCCTCTACCAGGCGGACCCTACACCTTATCGGTATTTGTACGACATCTCTTCGAAGGGCGTCCACCGTGTGAGGCCCCATCTTTAGAGAGTGTATATGCCTGAGCGAGACGGAGTTTGGCAAGCTTTTTGCCTGCCTCGATCTCCAAACGAGAGGTCAAGGCCTCTCGGGCAGTTCGATAGGGTTCGGAATGTACTGTGTCGTGTCCTTGCTCAACAAGGAATGCCATTTGTCGAGCGTTCTTGATCCCCTGCTCCACAATGTCCTTGAACTACTGTCCCCTCATGGTCAGAACTTTGAGGCTTGCCTTTAAAATCTGTTCTCCGAGAGCCAAAAGCTTTCCACATTGTTGAAAGTTATCAGCTTCTTCGTTTGCAAGCCGAAAAGCATTCAACGATACTTCAAGCCATACCCCAGTGGCGTTAATGTACTCACATTCTTTCGCAGAACGCTTGTCGCGACCTCGCAGCTCTCCAGAGAAAGAACTTGATGGGGGCTTGAAATAACCCATATACAAAACGAGCACATAATCTCCTCTCTGGTAGATAGTACGATGCTCATTGAGTTTATCGGCAGCTACCACAGGAACAACAGCATTGTAATCATTATCTTCTGGCTTAGAGACGTTCCAAACGGCCTGAAAGACTAAGACTTGGAGCTGTTGCGGTGTTTCGGGAGGTTGATCGGTCGACATGGCGCTAGCGCTTTTTTCGCGTGCGTGTTGAAGATATCATTGCTCGGAAAGCGGGAAGTTTCGAAGAAACGGACATGGGAGGGAAGAGAGGAGGACATCAGTACGATCATCGGTGGCTTTTGTAGGACGGTAGCTTCCTGTGCGAGACAGTCAACAAAGCTGCATTCAAAGACAGCGATCCTTGCAAGACAGTAGCCACGCAGAGGCTAGACTAGGGTAGTGTAGCTAGACTGTCTGCGAGACGTCCATCGGAGACAGAGATCTCCTCAAGACGGTTGGCCAGCAACGCTCGGCTAGGTCAATGCGGATGACGCACGCTCGCTATTCCCCAGTGTAGTTCTTTCATCCCTGTACGCAATAGAGACATGTCACATGATCGAGTCAACTCCTTCATGGCAGATCGCGTATCCCTGCTCCGCAAGCTCTATTTGTAATTTTGAAGAGAAGTGCGCCAAACAAGACCCGTCATTTCTACCAACCATGTCTTACAACAGATGTGCGCTTTCCAAGAATGTATCATGCGTCAACTGCATGGAATGAATTTTATTTTCAGTAGCGCTGCCATCACCATTCACCATCAGCGGCAGTCATACAATCGTTTGCAATCAGTTCGTCACATTTCTTGACAACGACGAGGGGGTGGGTAAGCGAGAGAACAAAGTTAGAAGGCTAGCCCTCTTAACCTTCTTAGCGCGCACTACCCCACACGCCGCCTCTTGAGTTCAACAGTCTTGAAGAACCCTAGCTAGGAGGCAGCTCTTATCTTCATCCGCATCAAGCGTCAAATCATGCTGGAATCTGTACTCGTCTTCTGACCTCTCCCCAGCCCTCTCATTTCGATTACGTCTAATCCCGTTCTTGCTTATGGTCTTATGTTACATGGAGTTTCTTCATCTTCTTCCGTGCCAACCGCTTCAAGACGTCCTCGTTGCTCTCCATGCCCTTCAAGAACGTTACAGTCTATTCAAGTCAAATGAAGATGAACTCAAGTCACTGTTGCAGGTATATCCTTCCCTGCAAGAGCATATTAGTTCTGTGGAGAAGCGTTGCAAACTGCATCGATTTCGTTTCTCTAGTGAGAGTGAACATTTGTTTCGAAGCTACACCGACAAGCTGCGTTCCACGTTTGTCTCAGACTGCGAGGAGATCTCCCGACTAAATCACGCAGGACGAAAATGGAAGCATCGAATGCGGCGATTCTTCCATGCCCAAGATATATCTGATAAGCTTTCAAGCCTGACGGAGAATGCTAATGAAGCCAAGCAGCTCATTTTGGAGCTTTCCACGCTACTTGCCAATGCAGAAGTCTTGGATGCACATTCAAAAGAAATTCGAGAACATGTAACCGCGGAGGGTCAGAAACAAGTCAGAGCGTTGAAGCAGCATTTAATTGCACAGACCAGCGTAGCCAGAGATGACGAGTTTCGACCAGCAAGCTGCGGTGAAGCTGTCAGCGCGAATCCGACGAATTTGGCCTTTGACTTCAATTCCGTCGATGAAAAGGGAAACCCCAACACATATGAGGGAAGAATAAAGGCCATAGTACTTGACTGCAACAGTAATTCGGATTCAAAAGTTACCGGAGTTGTTGGTGGGGGCGGTACTGGAAAGAGCTGTGCTGTCCGCGAACTCGCTAGAGATGCTGATATCCTCATGCTATTCAATGGTGGGGTATACGAAATGGAACTTGGAAGTGATTCAACAGTGAAGACTGTAATTGAACAGCTTTGCAAGATCGTTAAGTACTCTGGTGGAAAGGAACTGGCAAGAGAACTTCAGAAAGAGAAAAAAGTTGGAGATGTTATTTCGGCTGCTAGCTCGTGGTTCCGGCAGTATGCGTGTCTTTTCATTGTGGATGACGTTTGGTGTACAAGTGGTGTTAGCGCAGGAATGATAACACAAATATCACGACTAGCAAGTAACCCTAGAAGCCATATCATTTTCACTTCCAGGAACCTTAACTTGACATACAGAGCTGCTCACAACACAATTGAATTTCACGCCAGAGATCCTTTGTCTTCGCAAGCAAGAAATATGTTGATGAGCACTGCAAAGATGGACGAAAATGATCCAAAATGTACAGCTACAGGAGATTGCATCACAAAGATTCTTAGCCTATGTGGAGGCCTGCCAATAGCTTTAGCAATAGCAGGTCGATTTGCCAGTGTGATATCTAGGACTCATAAGGATCCCTGGCAAAAACTGAATGGCAGATTAACTTCAAGAGTATCTCCATTGTTGCATGAGATGTCTGACGCATATGGCACGTTAGAGAAGATGATTGACGAGGCTACAAGCTTCCTTGAATCTGAGGGAAATGAAGATTGTCCTTTTGACGCCACCATGCCGCACGGCGATATGCTACAACGTTTATGTGTCTTGCAGAAGCAAGAATTTGTACCTCTAAGTATGTTGACAAGATTGTGGAAACTCAAAGATGAGGATGACGCACGAAAAGTGATGGAATCCTTTCGGGACGTTGGTATAGTGAAGGATGAGACAAGGCGACTGGGAGAATCTGAGGTGGAAGGCCTTACCATTCATGATTTGGTGAATGATTACTGCGCCACGAAGGCTAAAAGAACAAACATGAAAAAAGCTCATCATCGTGAATTGCTCAATGGGTATATTCACATTGCGAACACATCAGTCGAAGAGTTAATCAACAAACGGAGAACAACGTGCCGAAAATGGTGGACTCTTGCCAATACTACTGATAGATATTTTTGTGATCAAGTGGTTCGACACCTAATAGAAGCTGATATGATCGACGAAGCCGTAGAGCTGATGTTTGATCCAAGATGGACTGTGGCAGTTTTAAAAACCAGTGAAAGACTTGAACTGGAAATTGACCATGAACGACTTTTGGAAGCTTTGACAGCGCTTAAGCCACTCGGAGCAGATATGAAAATTGAAGCCCTGAAACTGCTTGAGAGTGCTGTTAGATTAAGCACGGGTTATGTGGCGGATAACCCCCATGAAGTCTGGTTTCAGTTGAGTGGACGGTTGGTAGGCTGGTCAAATACTTCTCCCGAAGTTAGGGAATACGTAAGAAGAATAGAAATGAACGCAGAAAGACCATTTTTAAGACCTGACGAAGGGTGCTTGATTCCTGCAGGGGGTCAACAAGCAGAGGTGATGCACCACAGTTCTGGAGTTAATCAGGTGTATCTTACTTGCGATGGAGATGTTGGTGCCTGTGGTATAGCAAGGAGCGACAATAACATTGAGAGAGTATGGGTTAGTAGAAGAGCTCGCCTAGATTGTCGTCCTTCGGTTTCGGAACTGACCTTGTCAGATGCAGATGTGAACTATAAGCTTGCTACGAAAGCTTCGACATTGACAGGTTCTCGAGATTTTCCGGTGTGTGTATGTATATCTCCCGCTGGGAACCGTTCAAAGTCATTGCTCATCATAGGCTACAGTAATGGAAAGGTGCGGCTATGGGATACTGGGGCGTGGGAATCGGTCGGACAGGACCTAGAAGGCCATGAAGACTCCGTCACATGTATCGCTGCGTCAACTGAAAGTGATACGTTCGTTTCGGGATCAAGAGACAAGACAGTTCGATTGTGGAGTCTTGTTGAAAGAAAACAAGTTCGAGAAGCTTTTCATGGACATGATCTTGGAGTGACATGTGTAGCAATCTCGAGCGATGGGAAAAAGGTTGTGTCCGGGTCCTGGGATAAAACTGTTCGGGTATGGAGTGTGACAAACCTTGTGCCTCTGAGCATGGTATTGCTGGGGCATAAAAAGGGAGTAACTTGCGTAGCATTGTCCAGAACTGGCAGGAAAATTGTGTCCGGATCTGGGGATAAGACGGCCATTGTATGGAATGCCGAAACTGGGGAACGGATGGGAACACCACTGATTGGTCACAGTAAAGGACTTGCTTGTGTGACTGTGTCGAACTGTGGAAATGTAGTTGCTTCCGGATCTTGGGATAAAAGTGTACGGGTGTGGAACACTAAAAATGGAGACCAGATTGGAGATGCGTTGCAAGGCCATGAGAAAGGCGTGAGATGCATTGCGATTTCGAGTGATGGGCTTCAAGTGGTCTCTGGTTCAAGTGACAGGACGGTAAGGGTGTGGAATCTACAAAACAAACAGCTTCTCGGGGATACGGTTCAGAACCGTAAGAGCGGAGTGACATGTGTTGCAATGTCAAATGATGGAAACCTTGCAGTTTCCGGTTGTGTGAGTTCAACCGTTAAAGTTTGGGACGTGAAAAGTGGCAAGCAAGTTGGAGAGACGCTAAGAGGACATCGAAGAGGCGTGAAATGCGTTGCGATATCAAAGGATGACTCAATAGTTTTATCTGGTTCCGCTGACTGCACAATTCGGTTGTGGTCTGTTTCGAGTGGAGAGCCAATCGGCGATGCTTTTCGCGGCCACGAGAAAGGTGTGACTTGTATTGGGATATCAGATGACGGAAAGAGGGTAGTCTCCGGTTCGCGAGACAAATCTGTTCGTGTGTGGAATGCTGAAACACGGAACCAAATAGGACAAGCTTTCGTGGGGCATGAAAAGGGTGTAACATGTGTTACTCTGTCCTGCAACAAAAACATTATTGCTTCTGGATCGAGGGATCAAACCATACGAATATGGGATGTAGAGAAGGGGATACAATTATGCCGCACTTGGGAATTTGGCGATATACCAAAGACGGTCTACTTCCGTTCGCCTATGGATGAGGAGCATGATAAACTCGTCTATGCGTCATCGCAGACAGAGAAAGCTGAAGAGAGGGCGTTTGATTTTGCCAGAGAAGTTGAAAGGAGTGGAACGATGTCAAGCCAGCTTTCGTCATTGCGGCGTTGTTCGAGCACTGCAGAGGATTGCTTGACGGTTTCTGAAGATGGTCTGTCAATTTTGTTTGGTAAACGAAGGATTCACTTGGGCAGTTTAGAGCGAAGCATTGATCGCAACCAGTGGATTTATAGCCCACTGCATAAGACTCTGCTTGCGTTTTTGCCAAACGCTCTGCGTTTTGAACTGGTTCAATAATGGCAGCTCTCAGTGAAGTTGTGACTTTTGGGTATTCACCCATGAGTAAAGATCGAGTTTTGGCTGCAGTTGTTTCAAGTGGGCCAAGACTGTGGAGAGCCGCGATACTTTTGATGGCGCCCTGAAGATGCTCTTGAAAACCTTGCACAAAGGTCGAGAACTGACGTTGCGCTTTATATGTTGCATGTGGACATAGGAAATGCAACGCAGGCACCAAAACCTATACCTATCAAGGGTTCAAAACGATGTGAGCCGCAATTGAAGATTATACGAAGGTATAATATACCACATTATGTTGTCACAGTCTACGGCGTAGTCCACGGTTTCCTCGTGGTTGTAATGTTTTCTGCCGCTAAAACTTGTAAAGCCCTGGAATGCTGTAACGTAACTTATCCGGCATTAGGAAGCGCGATTATGCTCTGCTAGGATGCGACGCGGTGCAAGCGTGGTGAATGTGGTGCATTCGATTCCGCGTTGATGAAATCGCGAGATAGGGAAGAAGCGTGGGGCGTTGGTGTGTTTGGAAAGCTGTGTAGATCGGCTGTCACAGGATTTGGCACGGCATGGAAGTGGTGGGGTTGGAGTACGAGTTGGAAGAGAGTATGTGATGTACATTATGTGGCTTCGCAATAGAGAGTGTTGAGTTGGTTTACGTGAGTATACATGATGTACAGTATTAGCACATGCGGATGGATAGCAGCATGCTCTAGCGTGCAGTGCTATCTATCGTAGAATTAGTTTCTACCTTCCGTAGACACTGAGCAAATACGTTTGCAGTGAAAGTTTGCTTGAGGCAAAAGGTTGGAAAGATTTTGGGGGGCTGTTAGAAGGCAGTTGTGTGGCAACACGTGATGCTTTCGTGATCTGATCACAGGGAGCCAACTTTTCGGGGTTACGAACAAGGCAGCTCTCTGTTGCGACGGTGACTGAACAGTTGGCAAAGCTGAGGGGGAAAGTGCTGAAACGAATAGCAATGACAGAGAAACAAACTGCTGTTAATGGTGAGAGACACTTGAGGTTGATGACATACAATATTTGTGTGAACAACAAAGTACAAGGGGTAAGAGTGCAGAGCTATTGCAACGATTGCGCTCTTGTGTGAAGCTTGGCGCTACGCGAGAAGCAACATGATTGAGGACTTGTGAGTGAAGCTGATGAATTATCTATAAAGTTATCTCTAGCACTTGTGAGCTGTTGATGATCATGATGATGGGTCAGTGAGAATAGCACAACTGGTTGGCAGCACGGATTAGCAGCTGCGGTTGAGGTGACAGCAGTGTGCATTGTACATGGTTAAGTTCACACGCGAGTTGGGGGTGGAATACAATGAATAAGCGTGTGATGTCGACAAGACATAGCCATGCACACTATGGGAAGAACAGAGGCCATTATTGAGAGCGCGTTGTGTGCGCGCGCGTTTGCATCTCGAGAGTTGCGAAACGATTGCATTGAAACAATGCTGAGACAGCTTGATCGATAGATACTGGGTGGAAGTGATCAGCGTGTTGAGATATGGCGTGCAAGTGGGTGGACAGAGGCGCGAGGGCCAGAAGGCCAGTGAACACGAAATGAACGGCGCTGATAGAAGCGTTGACATAACCTTTATGTGAGGACGTGGGTTGTGCGCGGACGGAGAAACAAGCTGTCGCAAGAGGAAGGGGGTGCGCATTGTGTTGTGCTGTGCGTTGGTCAAGAACGGCCACGGCAGCTGGTGCTGCGAGCAAAAGGAACAGAAAGGTGAGCGACGTTTCGGCGACGTTTCGGCAACGTTGCAAGCGGCGTCATTGTCCGGCAGTGATAAATAAGCTTAGATACAGTACAAGGGTAACGCTACATGTTAAGCAAAGTTTACCAGCGAGAAAGCGGCTCACGCGGGGGCCGGAAGCGCTGTGGGCTCCACCGCCAGAAAGCTTATCTATGCTACAGTACAAGGGTATCCATACCGTAGCGTTTACTCTACAAGTGCGACTTACATGCGGCTGACTTGCTGTGATGCGCTGTGCAGTGCGCGAGCTCAAGCGACCAAGCCGCCAGAGCCCAAGCAAGCAAGTGGTCCATCATGTAAGCTGGGGTCAGCAAACTCACGTGAAGCATCAGCGCGCAAGCACAAGCAAGCCACAGAAGCAAACCATTGCGCAGCGGCAGAGCGCAATCAGTCGTCCTTCCTCGCCAGCACACGCGCCGCGCCGCGCCCAATCTTCTCCTTGAGCGACGCCTTGTGCGAGTCGGCCGGCGGCGGCGGCGGCGGCGGCGGCGGCGCCACGCCGGCGTACCTCAGCACGGGCGGCGCGCCCGCGGCGGAGCCAGTGGCGGCGGGCGCGGCGGCGGCGGCGGGCGCGGCTGCGGCTGCGGCGGCGGCGGAGCCAGTGGCGGGGGGCGCGGCGCGCGGCGGCGGCGGCGCCACGCCGGTGTAGTTGTGCGGCGGCGCGCCTTGCCAGCGCAGCTCGCGCGGGGCGGGCGGCGGCACGCCGGGGTACGACGCGACGTTGCGCCACGCGCCGCTGCCAGCGGCGGAGCCGCTGTCGTCCGCCATGTGTGAATGGGCGCGCGGCGGCGGCGGTGGCGACGGCGGCGGCGTAGCTTGACCAAGGCGCGGCGCCGCTTCAAGTGCTTGCGCACGTGCGTTGGCGGCGCGCATGCGCAACGCGCGTGCGCGGCGCGTGTGCGGCGCGTGTGCGGCGCGTGTGCGGCGCGCGCCAGCGAACCAGCTGCTGGATTTTGTGGCGGCGCGCTGCCGTCCGCGCTGACGCGGCGCATAAAAAGACAAGAGCGGCGAGTGCGGCGAAGAACAAATTTTCCCGCCATCGCGCCCCGAACGGAACGGCAGCACACACACACCCGCAACACAAAGGCACCGACAAGCAGAACACAACATCAGACATGGGCGACCAAATCGTGCAGCAGCTCAAGCGCGAGTCGCAGCGGCTGCTGCTGCAGCACGGCAACCACGCGCGCGACCTGCTCAAGAAGCAGCACGCCAACCTGCCGCCCGCGCTGCGGCGCCGCGCCACGCTGGTGGACAAGGGGCTCAAGCACGGCATCCGCTCGGCCGAGCAGCGCTTCGAAGCGCGCGCGCAGCCGGACGCCGAACGCAGCGGGCCGTCGGCCGCGCTGCGCAAGCTGCAGCAGCGCGTGCGCCCGCGCGGCGGCCGCCACAACGGCCGCCACAACGGCCGCTCCGCCGACGCGCTTCGCCGCGCGCAGCGCCGCTACTCAAACGCCGCCGCGGAGCGCGACGAGGCGCGCCGCCATTCTGCGCGCCGCCGCTATTCAGACCAGTATGACGATGAAGATTACTACCACACGCGCCATCGTTCGCGTTCTACGCACGGGCACAACCATCGGAGCTCGCGTCGAAAGCATCATCGTCGTTCGTCGCGTCGCTATCGCACCCCGTCTCCGTCTCCGTCGCGCTCGCGCTCGCGCTCGCGCTCGCGCTCGCCGCCGCGGAGAAGACGTACCTCTGCGGCCGCCAGGCGTCCATCGTCGTCTCGTCGCTATCCATCGCCGCCGCCTGCGCGCCCAGCGCCGCCGTCTACCCGCTATACACCGCCGCCGCCGCCTGGTTATCCATCGTCGCCCTCCGGCGCGTCGGCCACTTCGCCTCGCATGTCGTACAACGGCGTGGCTCCGCCTCCGCCGCAGAGACGCCCTTCAATCCGCGCCTTCTTGATGGAGAAGATGCACGACCCCCGCGTGCAGGCCAAGGTCAGTCAGGGTGCGCTGGACCTTCAGGATCATTTTTTCAGGTCCATGGCCAGAGACCGCGCCCATTGACCCACCTTCCTACCTCCGTCAACCTCTTTCATCTCAATCTGTGAATACGCCTATCATACGCCCTCCCTCCCCCTCCCCTTTCTCATCTGTGTGTAAATATCATCAGCCCATCACACATCTGTCACTCTGCTCCTTTGAGAGTTCACTTTTGCTATTCTTCTCATACAAAGCGCATTCTTCTTCCGCACGCCCTGTTCAATAAAACATGCAAATTATCGTTCTACCTTTGTGTTGTATACAACCTGCTACAAGTACCTGTACCGTCGTACCGTTGGTACCAACGGTACATGAGCGCGTCGTTGCGTTCAGCAACTCGATGCTAGCTAGAGTACAAACATTTTCCTTGTTCTCTTTTTGCCACCATACCGTTCCCGGCGGCACACTCCAGCACTGAATATGAATTATGCCTTCTTGCAGACAAGCACTGGATCCAGCGCATTTCATCCTCATGACATTGTGATAGGTCCGTCCGCTCGTACGCACCAATCCACCACCTATCTATGTTGTGATTGGCAATGATCTCATATATGCTCTTGCCGTCATCCCTTCACGAAAATGTGCACTCTCGTGCAACGCCTTTTGCGTTATCTTGCATCACAACGCCAAGTTTCTTCCGTGGCAGCGTTTCCAAAGCGAGAGCTTTAATCTACCCTTTTGAAATACAGAGTAGCGAAGGAAAGCACATGTTGTGAACAAAACCAATATCTCACACGAAGAAGAAACCATCGCCATTACAACAGCAAGCTCGCACGCCATCCACTCTGCAAGGCGTGTAACTCTTGCGTGGGGACCGTACGTGATTGCCATCTTTCTTATGTGCAAATCATGTCCAAAGTTTGAAAAATATGTCTCAGGGAACAAGCGCACGAAGCTGACGAGCCGAGCCGTATCCAAAACATACACACGTCCGTCAGTGGATGGATAACAATGTGTGGAGCTTTTTAGAGAGAACGTTCTCTTGAACCCGCTCAATATCAAGTAGGAAAAGTAAACTTTGATCCTTCATAGAGAGATATTATACATTCAATTATCCTTCGAACACTTTCTCTCGTTTATGAGCACCCTAGCTCAATCACAACTTAGTGCAGAATGTTTCATTTCTTCTTCTTCTTCTTCTTCTTCTTCTTCTCTGTGGACTATGACATTTTATTTATCACATTTGTTTGCAATGTTAAGAGAAAGCTGCCTCGAAAGAGGTTCTTTAAACAACTCTTTCAGAAAGGCATACTTTTTCTTCATCTAGATACATAGCAACTTGGATGTGGGCTTGTCACGTCCAGTAAAGAATAGTGCCAGTGTTACATTGGCATTTCTCGCAGCGTTGTAGTTTGTAACCAAGTCTGATTGAACATCATGTATTGAGATGTCCGAGAAGGACTTTATCTATTATCTAGACAATTGTGCCTTCCTCCTCTTCGAGAGCTTTCGGGATTGCGTGAAACAGGAATATTTTGGAAAGAAGCCTGACAGAGCGCTAGCCTTCCTGATCTACATGGTCAACAAGCTATTGGACTCGTAATGGAAAGTGAACGAGAGCTGGTTCTCGTTGGGCATCTCAGAACGCAGTGTCCATGTCGTTCAAAACACCGCGCCTGCAAATGCCCATCAAACTCTTCACCCTTTCCAATCGTATCTGCTGGGACCAGCAGATGCGATTGGAGAGGGTGAAGAGTTACAGTGCGTCTAGAGTATAATTTGAAAGAGTAACTTCTGTTTCTTTGATTCACATCACAACCTTTTCCATCTTCTGTGGAAAACAACCCTTGTTGAGCTTCGCACTTCATTTGTAAGTATACACGCTATGGTTTAGGGCGCATTCGACTATCAATGACTTCCGCATCTTGAGATTCCCCTCTGAAAAAGAGCTCTTTCGTCCCGGTGCCCTTCCCTACGTTCCGCTCCGCAATGGTTTCTCATGCTTCCTTGCTCGCTTTTCATCGTTAACAATCTCGGAACGAATCACAATTATCTGAAAGAACATTATCTGCTTTTCAGGGTTCTTGCATGTCATGCATCTTGAATTTGCTTTTGTGGCATATTGTCAAAAGCTTTCTTGCTCTTCTTTCTTCTCCTTTACTGTGACCCCAAGCATGGTTTCCATTCCAAAGCTAACGGGAAGCTACTATTGTAAGTGCAGCAGTTCTCTCTCAACTTTGTGGGCTCTTGTCTAATCTTGTACAAAGATTTTCGTCCTTTTTGTGCTGGAAGTTCTTGACGGCGCGACGCGTTTCGTCAAAATGGCCTTGCTGTTCGACATGTCCTACATCTTCATCAGATTCTGTCTTAATATCTACACCGCATATGCAAATCACAACCTTCTTATCGAGATGGGGAGCGATGGAATGCAAAGCGCGAACGTGACCAGTTGCAAACTAAGCGAGAGTTCATGCCCGCCGCTTTGATCATGGGCGTTCAGAAACTCATGATGCGAGAGAAGTAGATTTTTGCTCTTCATCTTCTTGTTCAGGATAGCATGAACGTCCGAGAAGTCAAATGGGTTTTCAAACTGCTTTACTAAAGTTCACAGCCAGAGTAATTTAATCAAACTCGTGGGACTTCTTTCACCTTCTGCGCAATGTGTTGGAGTTCTTTTACCGTTAAGTGCCTCGAAATAAGGTTCTGGGGTCCTGGGTTCCTCAAATCATATGTTGACAGCTTCGCTCAACCCGCGGGAACGAAGATGGCGTACGACAGTCTAAATCGTCTGGTATCAGTCCTGCATAGGGATCCGGAGTGGAAGGACCAGCTTCTGTGTAAAACAAGAAGTTTGCTGATCACAAAGTGGACGGCCTCGCCACTACGAGGTTTAGAGGGACGAAGTAACTTGGCAGACGCGGGAACGAATACCATGGAAATACGAACGTAGCCGTCAATTTGTACCGGGTCGTCCGCGCGAAAGAGAAGCTAGACTGAACAAGGTCGTTAATCACATATTTACCACTCTTCAAAGGTAATAACAATGAGTGCAAAATGAGAGAAAGTCAGATACAAAAGTTGTGGAAAGTGGTTGCTTTTCACCGTGATCCTCAAACCTTCAGCACTTCACCACTTGGACCTTTTGTTCCTTCCACGGAGTTAAAACAGAGTAATGGTTGCGAGCTTGACGATCAGGTCTCGGTCGATTAGAACATATGGAGAGAAGAAATATGGACTCTTGAGGTGGTCTATTGCGTTCATACTATACATTCGTCACAGCTAAGCAGCACCAAACGAAGCCTCATATCCATGAGCGTCTCTCGAGCTTTGGATCAACCGACTTTTTGATAACGAATCTCAACAAGCCGAGTCTCAATGTCAGTGATCTTGGCTTCGATGTGCCTCAACGCATCTTTTGCAGTGTGCGCCGCGGGGTTCTTCAAGAAGAACTGAATATCCCTCAGAACCTTGTTGTTAAGTTCGTTGACATCCAGTTCGAGGGATACTTCGTTGAGAAGTTCCATTCGCTTCATCCCTCGAGCGATAATGTCAACCACTGCCTTCATGCGGACAAAGTCTAATCGTGCAACCTGCTCACATATAATCTGTTTTTCGTCAAAGGACAGCTCAATCTCCTTCATTTTGTTCAACTCCACAGACATATCAAGCATTGCCTTTCTTCTCTTCATTAAGTCGTCATGTTGTACTTCAAGCTCCATGACGATGGCACTCTTTCGACCACGTTTCTTCTCCATTCCCTCAGTGGAAACAAACGTAAAGGTAACTTCTCCAATTCCAGTATCATGCTCATCACTGCTCACGCTGCTAGTGTTGACCATGGAACCTCTTCTTTCCTTTCGCTGCTTCGCAAGTAGCTCATCCAGGGCCTCCTGAACTGCGCGAGCTTTCTCTTGCTTCAATCGTGCAGCCCATTCAGCCTCTTTTCTTCGCAACTCCTCCAGTCGTCTTCTCTCGGCTTCTCTGGCTTCGCGCCTTACCTTTTCCAGCGCCGCAGCGGCTTTCTTCGCTTGAGACGCAGCTAGAGCGGCCTCTTCTTCGGCAGCCTTACGCCGCTTCCTTTCAGTCTCGCGCTTTCTCTCAATCTCGCGGCGCTCTTTCTCTTTCTCACGGGCAATATGCGCCTCGTTTTCGACGATCTGCGAGTTGACATCGTCCAGGAGTCTCTTCGCCGTATCGTACAAGCCGCTGCTCGGTTCATTGTACTCCATGCAATTCTGGAAGATCAAACGCAAGTCTTTGGCCATAGCTTTACAATCGAACGAAAACGTGTCGCTTTTCTTATCATGCACAATATACTTCTCGCTTTGCATATTTCTCTTCACTGTGCCCAAATCCATGGGATGCTTAATCTTGTCCAGATAGCCTGGAACGTCATCAGGGCTCCAAAGCGTGAGAACGGGCTCAGAGAAGTCTTGGCACTCTGGCTTTTCCAGCAGCTCGAGCAGCATGCCCTCGTAGAAAGCCCATTGCGCGGTGCTGCGCACGGCGCGAATAGAAGTGAGGGACTCGCGTTCGGAACGCTTGCGTTTCTTACTGGGGCGGTTTGCGGACGGGGCCGTGTCCATTCCCTTTCCCTGCTCGATCAGCTCCTCATCCTCCTCGGGCGGGTTGGCAGCGGGGGGAGAGACGGAGCGTCCAGAGGAGGAGCGGCGGGCCTTCTGGTTTCGCGCCATGGCGTATGTCTGGAGGCGGGTGAGCGACGACCGGGGGAAGCAAGTGGCGGCGGAGAAGCACGCAGTTTGGTCGCAACCAAGAGGCGCGAGAAGTATCTATCCAGACAGGCCAGATGCGGCTGGTGACGGTCGGGGCACGCGACACCTGTGCTGCGGAAACCGAAAAAAAGCATCGAAAGAGCATCAAAACGGCCGCTAAGAATCGTGAATTTGCAATTTACAAAGCAACGCGCGCGGCGCTTTTTGTGGAACGCGCGACTGCGACTCGTTCTCGCCATCCGTCATCGCCCGTTCCCACCTCACCTTCCCCCGCATTCGTCTCCGAATCTAGTTCGCATCCGCCACTTATCTATTATACACCGCCGTCCTCGTCGCCGCCAACCGCCAGCTCCTTCTGTAACTCCCACTTTGTTCGCCCTATAGCACTTTTTCCGTCTTTCTGTAAAACCGTTCTCCCTCACCCCTTTTCTGCTCGTCCCTTCTCTCGTTCATGGCGATGACCCTAATGCGAAATATGCGCACCATGGCCTCAGTCGAACAAGCCGAATTCGTAGACCTCGATGACCCCAACGATTTCATGCGTGTTCGTCAGTCCCCTTCCTTCGAAAACCGTCCCACGTATTGGAATCAACCTCCCAACCCGCATCCACAGACTCAGCTCCCCCCGCCCCCGCCCCAACTCCAACACGGCCACGCTTTTTTCGATGTCGGTTTATCGGTCTCGCATCCACCTCAGCCGCTCGCAATGCCCATTGCCCAGTCGTTACAGTTGCCGCAGCCGCACAACATGTCACCGCCCGTTCTTCCACAAGGAAACACACTTCAGCTTCATGACCCGCCTCCGACCCTCATGTCGCTGCATGCGCCACCACCTGACGTTCTAGCCGTTCACCATGGTCAACCGACGGTTCTCTCGATGCATGGTCAACCAGCTCCTTTCATTCATCTCCCTCCACAGCCGCCGAGCACTCATGCTCTGCGTCATCATGCACAGCAGCCGATTCATCCGGCGATCTTGCAGCCCCCTCGAGCACCGCTCATACCCCGTCCTTCATATAGGCCCAATTCTCTGCAACATACACCGCCACTGCCCATGCCGCACCGCATCCCTTCCATGCACATCCATCGACGTCCACCCACTCCGCCGCCACCGCCGCCGCCGCCGCCGCCGCCGCCTCCCCTTCCTTCTGCGGACAATCCTCCACTACGGCATTCATCGCCATCCCCGCCACCACCGCAGAAGAAGCCGTCTCTTGCAGAGCTACGTCTTCGTGCTCTCCAGGGGAGGCGCCGCACCAATTCCTTGAACCCGAACGCTTCTTCAAGCAGCCTTTCCGCGGTGGGGTCCACAGCGCCCCCCTTCCCGGAAATGTCGCAGCCTCTCCCTGGCGCACCAGTCGTCTTTGAGTTTTCATCTTCAGATGAGGAATCTGATGTCGAAGTGGATCCGAGACCAAGTCTGGAGAGAAATGAAACACCCAGCTCCACACGGAAGAAAGCCATAGAGGACATGAAGATCCGTGTTGTGAGACTAGGTCAATGTCCGTCAATGCTGACAAAGAGTTCTGACCCGAAGACATTATCGGAGCGAAGACGCGAAGGCTCTCCTGCTGTCTCGGTCATACACCCCGGACAATCTCCTTCTCCTGTGCCCTCAGCCCCACTTTTTTCTCTAAAGTCAGGAGATACGGCTCCAGTAACTTCATTCAATTCATGTGACAACGATGCCTCACAGCCTATTTTGCAGAAGTCTGACATTCCGAATGCAGTTCAAAATAAGCCTCAAACTCCCACTTCCAAAGCGAAGCTTGAAGAAATAGCTCAGTTGCGACGCCAAATCAAGCAAATCGAGCATCGAATTGCGCAACAGAAAACCGGGCGACAGAAGTTGGAACAGAAGTCGGACAGTCAGTCTCTCACAAAGAAGCCACCTTCACCCCAAGTCACAACACCCATAAACCCCCTTAAACGGCCTTCAAATTCTTCGAAACCATTTGGGGTTCGGACTGATTCGGAAAAACGTCGTCGATACTACACTGGCACCCAACTTCATAGACCTCCAACCCCTAGCGTCATTCCTGTCGTCTCAGAGGCAACCTCTCAACCATTTTCGCCAACCCATGGAGCAACTGAGTCTACGTCGAGTTCATTATCTGATCCAGCTTCCAAGCCTGCTCTATGGAAGGAGAACTCCGTACAGAAATCTGCGGTGCCGAACCATGTCGATGCTGCCAACACACGATTGATAGATGACTTAAGGACAGAGCTCGAGGAGTCCAAAAAGAAGTTAGACTCGGAGCGCGATACGAATCGTCTGCTTCAGGCGGCCGATGTCTCTGTTGCGGAGGCGTACGCAAAGATGGGTTTTAAGCGGAGTCGAATGCAATCTGTTCAAGACGATTTGCGAAGAGCTCAAACCGACCTCGTCACGGCTGAAGAAGAATACAGAGCAACCGTCAGCGCCGCACTAAGAGTCAAAGCATCACTAGGAGTGGATGCTTCAGAGAACAACTATGCCTCCATCGACATATCTGCTGCAACGGCTGAGCATTCCACTACTTCACAGGATGTAGACCAAAACACGGAAGAAGTTTCGCTAGGTACGGAACGGAACGACTCTCGAGAGCTTATCAGGTATGACCCATCTCCACTCAAGCTTGGTCCAGCACTCAAAGAAGAAGGTGAAATCATTGAGAGCGAAAACGAAGTATCCCATCAGTCTGACCCCATTTTGCGACCATCACCTTACACTCCATCACCGACAGTCATGTATAATAGTGTCCTTACCGGATTGAAAGCGTACGCTCTACGCATCCTTTTTCTCGTTGTCCCTAGAAGCTTCACGACCTCGTGGCTAATGTCTTCACGATGTGCTTCAACTAGGGCTGTCATAATAACCGTAACTATGATTTTCAAATAGCTGACTTTTCTAATGTTTATGTCCCTTTCTTACATTGTATCCTTTGATCCTGGTGGAATGATGTATGGCGATTCCCATCGACTGCGCCCGTTCCTTGACGTTTTGCGTGCGTATGCTGTGTTGCATCCTTCCCGAACCATTGTGTACTGTACGATTTTTGCGTTTACGGATTTCTCTACCGTCTTGTTGCACCTGACCTTCGTCCTTCCTTTGATTTCGCACAGGTTTATCTTGAGAATTCCAAAGTACGCCAAAGCGACAGATAGAAGGAATCTTAGCCCGTTATCCCTTTCATGGTCAAGCAAGCTGAACCCAAACAAGGCCCTTTGTCCACAGGAACTACGAGGACAGTGTTCTAATAGGAAGTGTTTGTACCAACATCTCCGACATCCAATTAATCGACGCGTCCATGCGTTTGATGTTATCGACGTTGTTCAAACGTATTTTCCCGAAGAAGCGTGGAAATCTGCAGAAAGGAACGTTGTTGCCGCCAAGCTAGCTATTTACGAAGGTAAGAATCAAAACGTAGAAGATATCGTATTCCAGCTCATATCCTTCTTGTGTCCGACATCAAGCAAGCTTCCATTTGCTCCTTTAACTCAAGCTCGTGACAATAGACAAACCTAGCCAGAGCTTCGCAAACAGTGCTGATTACGTTTTCGGAGATTTGCTCTTTATTTATAGAGAAGTTGCTCGATGATGTTCAATGCGGTTTCCGTCATGTAGCTCGAAGGCCATAGCTAGAGGTGTAGATGTACAAACTTTCCCATTGTAAAGGCAGTCGTCTCTGTGCTTAACAGCAACCAATCCTTTGCTCTGGCTTGGAGCCAACCGCTTGCCATTATTCCCACTCGATGGTTCCAGGAGGCTTCGACGTGATATCATAGGTGACTCGGTTCACGCCGGGGATCTCGTTCACAATCCTGGAGGATATCAATCGCAGTAGAGGTGTTGGGAGGTCCACCCAATCGGCTGTCATGAAATCTTTTGTCTTCACTGCTCTCAGAACAATAACTTCCTCATAAGTACGTTTATCGCCCATCACACCAACAGCTTTCACAGGTAGGAGCGCTGCGAAAGCTTGTCCAATGTCCCGATACAATCCAGCAGATCGAAGTTCATGTAGGAAGATAGTATCGGCTTCGCGCAGAGCTCTCAGCCTCTTTGCTGTTACCTCGCCCAAGATTCGAATAGCCAGTCCAGGTCCTGGGAATGGGTGCCTGTAGATGCTTTCACTCTCAATACCCAACTCCAATCCAAGGCTTCGCACTTCGTCTTTGAACAAGAAACGCAGCGGTTCTATCAACTGCAGTTTCATATGGGCTGGTAAACCACCAACATTGTGATGGGTCTTGATCGTTGCAGACGGCCCTTTATGACTTACAGATTCGATCACGTCCGGGTAAAGGGTGCCTTGTAGTAGAAAGTCAGCTTTTAGTTTGGATGCCTCCACTTCGAAGCAATCGATGAAAGTGTTTCCGATAACTTTTCTCTTCTTTTCCGGGTCTGTTACACCTTGCAACCTTTGAAGAAACGTTTCTGTGGCGTCGATAAGCTTTAGATTAACGCCACATCGGTTGGCCAGCCGATCCATAACTTCGGCTGCTTCATTCTTCCTCAGCACGCCATTATCAACCAAAAACGCGTGAAATTGGTCTCCGATAGCTTCTTTCATGAGGACGGCAGCAACAGTTGAGTCCACCCCACCAGACACGGCTCCAATCACCATACCGCTTCCAACCTTCTCTCGAATAGCCAACTTCGCTTCGCCAAGAAAATCTGACATGGACCAGTCACATTTGCAGCCGCAGATCTTGGTCACAAAGTTGTGAAGGATTTTCGTACCAAACTCAGTATGTGTAACCTCCGGGTGGAACTGAAGTCCGTAGAGCTTCCGCTTAGTATCTGCCACTGCAGCATGTTCTGTATTGTCCGTGGTTGCAATATCACAAAATCCGTCTGGGAGTTTGGAAAGTTTATCTCCATGGCTCATCCATACTGCAAAATGGTCGGCCATCCCATCAAAAAGTCCAAACCCATTGGACGTTCGTATTTCCGCGTAGCCGTATTCCTTCTTTTCCCCTGGTGAGACCTCACCTCCCAGAGTATGGGCCATTTCTTGGAGGCCATAGCAGATGCCAAGGACAGGAACACCCAAATCAAGAAGGCCTTCAGCTGCATGTGGGGATTCGTTATCATAGACAGAAGACGGTCCTCCAGATAATATGATTCCTTTCGGCTTAAGTGCCTGAATTTCCGAAACACTGCGATCGTAGGAATGAAGCTCACAATAGACATTGCATTCTCTCAAGCGCCGAGCAATCAAATGCGTATACTGCGAACCAAAATCCAGGATAACAACGAGCTCATGGCCCGCTGTGAACAAGTCCTCCATCGCTGATTAAGTATGCACACTACAGGACGATTATGCGTTCCTCATATATAGTAAGAGTCTTAACTTATCTAAATACAACGTCGATACCTCAGCAGAAGTCGGTGGTTGGAACTGAGTTGGAAAACCTCCTTTGATGAAGACGTGAAATGGGTTCATTTTTGATACTGTATATCCACTGAGCTCCCACCACGTGGGCATCAACTGATCAAAATGCTCTGTATCAGGCCAATGTGAAAAAGCAATGCTTTTTCGCTCGATATCTTCTTTCTTTCTGTCGTCTGGAGCTATGTAGTTCCCTTCGTAGATACGACGGGACACGACTATTGGCGATCATTTGTTCGATGCGTCTCCCTTAACGACCATATTCAGTTTAACTCTAGAACTTTCCAGCAGTCGATGGTATTTGGCCTTGTGTATCGACTTCTAACCCGCATGACATCTGTGTATGATAGATTGATATCCGATTTGCTACGCAAACTTTAATATCTGATACTTGGTTTCACATGTATAACGATCGGAGCGGAGATCATTTACTTGAATTGTCTTTGTCTGAGCACAATCCTGGACTCAACGGTATGCATTGAATAGTTTTCTCGGTTTCTTCGACGTGGCTTCAGTTTCCGGCCCAATATCTGCCTTCTGAGCATATTTGAATGTAATAAGGAAAAGTGCTACTTATTCCCATTATGCCGAGAGCTACGGCACATCAGCCTTTAACGGACACCGACTATGATGCAGTTGTCATTGGCACCGATCTTCCCCAGGCAATTCTTGCAGCAGCTTTGTCAATTTCTGGTTCTCGAGTTTTACATCTAGATGCGAATGAGCTCTATGGTGGAAGGTGGGCTACAATCCAAGTCAAAGCATTGGAAGATGCTATCCAAGATGTCGAACAGGATGCGCGCGATGAAGCCGCGTCTCCCTCATCTGAGATACAAGCAGATTCTGTAATAGGTAACCATTTCCCCGACCATGAGTTCCACCCGTTTCTTCCTATGTCCCAGTACCATCAGTTTTTTCCCCTTGGGGCGCGCCGACTGCAGAGTGCTCGTACTACAGAGCTGTATTCATCTATATCTTCATGTCTGGTTGATCTTGTTCCACGTCCAATTATGTCGGCAGGTACCATGATCGAGTTGCTGGTGCGCACTAATGTTGGCCATTACGTTGACTTTCGCGCACTGGACGCTCTGTATGTACAATTTCCGGGATCTAACGGTTTGCAACGCGTGCCTGGAAGCCGCGCTGATGTGTTTCAGAACGCGTTTATAACAATGCCTGAGAAAAGGCTGATGATGCGGTATGTGACAAGATGCTATGAGACTATCTTAGCAAGGAAAGAACGGCTAGAGGAAGATGAGAACTTCGCCCAAGACGATGACATGGACGACACATCTCTTCAAGAAGACATGGAAACCATGCGGTTAACACATAAGTTACAGACGTTCCTCACCCATTCTATCTTGTTTTCTGTCGGCGGGAAGCAGCTCTCTAAACAAGAAGGAATGAATCATGTATACGATTACCAAGCTTCTGTTATGCGTTTCGGCACAAAGACCCCATTCCTATACCCGAATTTCGGAACTGGTGAACTATCCCAAGCATTCTGTAGACTTTGCGCGGTTCATGGTGGCACTTATGTTCTGCGCCGTGGAGCCACTGGGCTTGTTCGGCCTAAGGGAGATCAGATGGAAACCAACACCGAAGCTGCAGACTATCGCTTGGGAGTTATTACGACTGCTGGTGACATTGTGCGAACAAAATATGTATTTGTGCCTGGAGGTCTCATGAAGCAAGAACCAGAAAGCCCAGTGGATGTTTGGCACGCTGTTGTAGTGCTTGATGGGAGTATCTTGAAAGCTAATCAGCCAGAACGCGCTATGATCACAATTCCTCGAGGAACTGTAGGAAACTACACGTCTGCTGTTCGCGTCAGGCAATTGGATAGCACCGTCATGGTCTGCCCCCAAGGAAAATACGTTTTGTACGCAGAAACCATTGAGGAGGGCGGCACAGAACAGGACCTGATCAGAGTTCTTGAACGTTACGTCGTTATGAGTGCTACTGTGCTTGAGAATAAGCGAGAGGAACGTGAAGATGGGGATCAGGAAGCTGAAGGTCAAAGCGAAACGGACTCGAAGTCTGACGTGAAACCTAATTGTCTGTGGGGTATTTCATATGCACGACCATGCGTCAAAAGCGAAGCCGTGGCAGAAGACGTTATCCTTGTATCGGCAAGTGAAAGAGAACATGACGCGGAGAACGCGGTACTTGAAGCTCAAAGATGCTTCAAGATAGTGCATCCTGATGGAGAATTTCTACCACAGAGGAAGGACGACGTTGGACAAGTTAGTAACGGGGTTGCGGAGCCTGAAAAAGCAAGCAGTGACACTGAAGAACAATTTGGCATCCGAGAGACAAGATCTCAATGAACGTTTTCGTAAGGATCACACCGGGCCCCAATGAACGGGATATACATGTCCATAACGATTTCCCCTCCCAAGTCCCAATCGGTCTAGCTTGTACACTGGCCCTGAATCAAAGATGGGCCTCCTTAGGCTAGATACCAATCGCAACGTCGTTCCAGAGATGTCAGGGATTTAGGCCTCAACTCATGTGTGAACATTTATTATGGTGCACACATGGCCCATTCTTGGTCCGGCTATGGTTCTCCTTTTACGTTTATATATTGTTATGTTGTAAGTGATAACCGTTTCCATAAAGAGGAGCTTAGTTCCATAGCTTCCGAAATCTTATCCGAATGTTTCTCCAAAGCAATCTTGATCTGATGCAACTCTTTTGCTCCAAGTTCAACTCCCTTGCGGCCGTTGGCCGACCCATGCCGTCGAGACGAATCGCGCCACGAGTGAGTACCAGTGTTATGCGAAAACAAAGTGTTGACGTCGCGTACACTACCTATGTTCGACGTCAAACGCTGGTTTCTGGATTGCATCGCGGCAGACAGCTCTGCAACCCTAGTACGGAATGCAGACAGACGGTGCTTCTTCTGCTTCAACGCTGCCAATCTCTCCAGCTCCAGTTTGCTTAGCTGAGCATTTCCGGCCTCCAGACCTTCAAAAACAGTTTTAACCCGCACTTTGAGTGACTCGATGCTGTCAGTAACACGGTTTAACTTGAGACGGAGCTCCTGTTCCGAACGATCCGCATCCGTGAGCACAGTCTGCAGCTTGTCAATATCACGCGCGTTGCTTTCTGAGCGATCACTAATTTCTTGGGTCCACTCCATGAGCAGACTCGCAATATTGCCAAGCGAATCGCCGATTCCAGGTTGCTGACTGTTGCCTGTCAGAACCTCAACGCGCTTCTCAAGGTACGGAAGCGTGCTTGCGAAGGACTTGATTGAAGACACCTTTCCCAGCGTTCCGTCCGCAACTCTGCCATACTGGTCGCGCAACGACTCTACGTGTCGCAGAGCATGCAGCACATTCTCCGCCGTTTCTCGGAAAGCATACGCGCGCAGGTTTTGCTGAGATTCGGAGAACGGGCGATCGGGCAATAACGACGGCAGATCAACCTGCAGCCCATGCCAGCGCAAAGGATCGGTGACATGCAGCGTACCGTCCGCCAACAGAACAACGGCAACCGGCCCATCGCCGCGCACGTAATGCGACATAATGGCGCGTATGCGCGCTTGCGACGATGCATGCGGACTATTGACCGTGAAGAGCTCGCGCAGTGTGGACGTTGGGCATCGCTCCAACGCCAGCGCGTCCTCCAGCAACGACAGAAACGAGAAGGTGAGCGAATAAACGGCCTTGGCGGTGGCGAAGAAAAAGGTGTCCGCATGCGACGCAACGGCGGTAATACTGACGGGCGAGTCGAACGCAATGCGCTCAAAGCACAAGAAAGCCGGCGCAACCGACTGCGCACAAGACGCGTACTCCTTACTGGCCAGCAAAAGGCCCTCTCCCGGCGGCTCCGTGGACAGGAACCAATTAGCCTCAACGCGTTCCATGGGCAGCAGCACGCACACGGAGCCGCGGCGCGACACGCGCAGCAACACGGGCTGTTTGGTGGCGCTGACCTGCAACAGCTGCACGTACTGCTCATCGCGACGCTCCTTGTGCACGTGCAGCGGGCCCTGAAAGAGCAGCGGCGCCGGCTTGAACTCGCGCACAGCGATCATTTGATCGGCGCTGCGCTCGAACACGGTGTCCAGAAAGAGCAGCTGCAAGCGCGCCTGACGTAGCGGCCACGGGGTGTGGGCGTCGCCAAAGCTGAGGCGGCGGCCAGTGTGGTGCGACTGCGGGGTTTGGGGCGCGGAGAGGCACAGCGCGCTCTTGGCAGCGCGTCTGAGCGCGCGGAAGTCAGCGATTGACAGCGTGGTGCCGATGGGGGCGATGGGGGCGGCGACATACACGGCGCCGTCCTCGGCCAGCACGTAGACGCACAGCGCGTGCCAGCCCGGCCCCGACCCGCAGACAAACGACACGGGCGGGGCGGCAGTAGTGACGACACGCACGCGCTGGCGCTCATGCGCGGCGGCCTGTTCGTTGATGGCATCGAACAAGCGCAGGCAGAAGTCGGACGTGAGCACGATGAGGAAGGCCGGGGCGGAGGGCATCCAGCACGCGTGCAGCACGCGCAGCGCGGGGCGGCGGCGGAAGAGGGCGGGCGCCACGGGGTAACACACGCCGCTGTGGTGGTGGAGCACCGCCAGCTGCGTGGGCGATATGAGCGCGGTGTATGGGCCGCTTACCAGCTCGTGCGTGGGCGCGAATGGCAGTGGCGTGCGGCGCGGCGCGGCGCGCGGCGTGAGGGGGATCATGTACAGCTGCACGTCGCTGACGACGGCGGCGTGCGTGGGCGAGAGCGACGGGAGGATGTGCGGCGCGCTCTCAGTGTCGGTTTCTTGCTGTGGTTGTTGTTGCGGTGGCGGTACGCGCTGCGTGCGCAGCTGCGCGCGCAACGCGTGCATGGCGCGTAGCGTAGCGGCGACGGTGGCGGCGGCGGCGGCGGCGACGATGGCGACGGGGACGGGACGCGGGGCGGCAGCGAGCGCGCGGAACGTACGGCGGTGATCACAGTCGAAGATCAACGAGAGCGGAGGATGGAACGAACGAAGCACATCATGTGCTTCACGGCAAGAAACAAAAGGCGGCGATGGATCGCATTGGATGGAAATGCCATTGGAGGCGGCTCTATTTGAGACGCAAAACGCGCCGCCAATACACGTCACACTGGTCAGCAGCACGCGCGCCTAAGCGCCGCCGCCGCCGCCGCCGCCGCCGCCGCCGCCGCCGCCGCCGCCGCCACCATGCGCACAGCCGCCACCAACGCGCCGTCATTCGCGCCAGCGCGTGGCGGCCAGACGCGCTGAGCAGCGCGCGCCAGCGCCAGCGCCAATGCCGCCGCCGCTGCTGCTGCCGCAGGCGGCGCTCGTGCGCGGGGGGAAGCGTCCGTGGACTCCATCGGCGCCACTTTGCTGACCGCCACGCTGGCTGCTTCCTTGCACGCTGGACACGTGTGCATGGCGATCCCGTCTCGTAGTACACAGTTGACTTTTTAGTTACACATGTACAAAGGTACAAGTAGAGCTATCGGATTTGGTTAAGATACCCTTCGGTAGTACCGGAGGTACGAACGTACGAACGTACCTTTCAAGTTGTCAACTTCGAACCGACCGCCCCCATGGAACAGGACGCCGACCTCGCGCAATGGCGCGCGCAGCGCATGGCGCAGCTGAACGCGGCCGGCGCCGCGGGCACCGCGTCGTCGCCTTCCGGCGCACAGCCGCCGTCCGAGCAAGAGCTGCAGCTGCGTCGCAAACAACAAGAAGCGCAACAAGAGCAGCGCCGCCTGCTACTCAACCAAATCCTGAGCGCGGAAGCGCGCGAGAAGCTCTCCAACATCCGCCTGGTCAAGCCGGAGCGCGCGCAGCAAGTGGAGACCTATCTCATCAACAGCGCGCAGACCGCGCAGCTACGCGGCAAGGTGGGCGAGGCGCAGCTCAAGGACATTCTGCGCTCGCTCACGGAGCAGACGCAGCGCCGCACAAAGGTCACTATCGTGCGAAGAAAGGCTGTGTTTGACGACGACGACGACGACGACGACGACGATGACTTTTAGTGTTCAAACAGTAAAGCACTGTCCAGTAGAGCCACTCCTGCCGAAACGCCGCCATCTTCGGTGGTAGCCGGCTTGCTTCGCACCAACGTGCCGCCCACGCTGTTCTGCAGCACCTTGTCGCCCACGCTCAAGTGCACGCCGTACACGCCCAGCTCCGACACCACCTGCTCTTGCGCCGCCTCGCCGCCGCGTATCAGCACGTTGCTGAACGCCGGCGGTCTGATACGTTCCATCAGCACGAACGCCGCTCGTTCCTCGTCGCTCATATCGAGCAACGCTTGGCTCATCTTGCGCGCGTACAGGTTATTACCGCCTCCCTCTCGCTGCGGCTTGAGCACAAAGTCCATCTCGTGCTCGATGGCCGTCTGCGCCATGCGGCGCGCGTGCTGCACGTCGTCGTCCAGCGCGTACTGGCGCGCGAAGGTGGCGCGAATGTCGCGCGCGTGCTCGGCGGGCACGAAGCGCTCCAGCTCGCCGCGCTGCTCCAGCACCTGCTGTATCTTCTTGGTGCCGACCAGCTGCATGGCGATGGACGGGCATTTGACGGCGCTGCTGCTCTCGATGAGCGCCCTGGCGCTCCACTCGGCGTCGCCCGCAAAGTCGTCGGGCGTGTAGCCCGCGCGGAAGTACAGCACGGACGCGAGCAGCGGGCGCGCGCGGTGGCGCAGCGTGAGCACGAGGCGCGACGACGCGTCCAGCGACGCGGCGCGGTGGATGTCCGCCAGCGAGAGGCGCAGCATTTCTAGACGGTGTCGCTGCCACAGCGTGTGTCGCAGAATGTCTTGGTCGTATGAATTGGTTTCGCCCGGCTGCACGACCATCACCAGCACGGGCGGCGCGGCGTCGGCTGCTGCGGCGGCTTCCGGCGCGCACTCGCTGACGAAGGCGTTGTGAGCGGCGGCCAGTGCGGCGGGCAGCGCGTGCAGCGCGTCGTTGTCAGGCATGTTCTGCTGCTGCTGTTGCTGCTGCTGTTGCTGCTGCTGCTGCTGCTGCTGCTGCGGATGGGGCGCAGGCGCGCAAGCTGGGTGCGAGCTCAAGTAGCGATGCAGGTCGCAGATCTTGGTGCCCAGACAGGCGTAACTGGCGGCGATGCAATTCATCTCCACCATTCTGAGCGCGTACTGGCCGCGCTCCGGCACATGCATGAAGTAGTCATAGCGACAGATGGAGAAGGAGACGCGGGGCTGCGGGTGCGGGTGGTGCGCGCTGGGCAGCAGCGACAGCAAGCGCGCGGTGAAGCGGTCGCTGCGCGCGGTAGCGGCGAGGTGGCGGCGCAGGTAAGCGTGGTCAGCGGCGACGCGGTGCAGCAGCGCGTTGAGCATGGGCGTGATACGCAGCGCGTGTCGGAACGACTCGGCGTGGAACGGGCTGGCGTAATACGTGAAGGGCGCGTGCACCAGCGCGGTGCCGGGCGCGGCGTGCTGGCGCGCGCCCATGAGAATGGCGTGCGCCGCGGCGTACGACACGGCGTCCGCCACGGCGGCGCGCGTGGGCAGTGGCGTCTCGCGGCGCGCCATGTTGTGGCCGCTTGCGCGCGTTTGCTGCGATCGAACTACATGTAGCGCGAACGCCCCTGTCGCCCATCTCGGGCATCTCGCGTCCCCTTGGTAACTTTATCTGATATCGATGGCCGATGACGGGTGGCCGATGGCGGTGGATGTCGCTTGCTGTGGCTCACCCGTTGATCGCGCGCACGTGTACAGTACACGTTTTCGTAACGAAATTCGTAGCGAATTTTTCGTACACACGTTGTCAATGTGTACAATGTGTGAAAGTGGTACACCATACACACGTATGCCATTCTATTCGATTAGCTAGAACGGACAACACACAAACAAGTTAAGCACTTCTTGTGTAAGATAAACGCTGCCGCGTGCACGATCCGCTCGAACGACCGTCGCGCCCCGCGCCCCGCGCCCTCCCCCTCCGCCCCGCTCCCCCCTTCCGCCGTTGAGCAACGAGCAACAACAGCAGCAGCAGCAGCAGCAGCAGCAGCAGCAGCAGCAGCAGCAGCGCCGTCGCGTAATTCGGACACACCGCGCGTGTCAATATTCTCACGCGCCCCCGCGTCATGTCGGACGGCGACAGTCAGCGTACGTACCGAGCATGACACTTTCCCGGTCCCCCCTCTCCCCTCTCTCTCTCTCTCTGCCTCGCGCGTGTGCGCCGCTGACTGTTTGCATGTGTGTATGTGCGCTGTGCTTTGCGCGCGTAGAACGCGCCGCCCCTTCGGCAGGAAACGGCGGCAACGGCCCCAACTACAGCTGGACGCAGACGCTGGGCGAGCTCAGCGTGGTGCTCGCCGTGCCGTCAGGCACTACAGCGCGCCAGATCAAGTGCGACATCAGCGACAACGCGCTGCACGTGACGCTGGACGGGCGCGAGCTACTGAGCGGCGCGCTGTGCAACGCCGTGCGCGCCGACGAGTGCTTCTGGCAGATTGACCGGCAGGACAGCACGCTGAGCCTGCACCTGGAGAAGGTGGACGCCGTCAATTGGTGGAGCTGCGTGGTACAAGGTCATGCGCAGATTGACGTGAGTAAGATACAGCCTGACAATAGCAGACTGGACGAGCTGGACGGCGAGACGCGCGGCATGGTGGAGAAGATGATGTACGACCAGCGTCAAAAGGCGGCTGGATTGCCCACCAGCGACGAGCAGAGCAAGATGAAACTGTTTGAAAAGTTTAAACAACAGCACCCGGAGATGGACTTTAGCCACGCCAAGCTGCAGTAGACGCAAACAAACACACACAATTGCTGTTGCTGACCAAGCACAAATATTTACAAACGAGAGTGGAGCGAGCAACCTAATCTAGACACAGTTATGATACAAGCGACGCCAACGACAAGACGTGTTGCGGAGGGGAAACAAAGGGCACACAAAGCTATCGACTGGCCGCGGCGGCAGTGGCGGCAGCAGCGCGCGCGCGCGAACAATTCGCGCCAGCAGCGCGTCTACTTCTCATCTGCGCCTTGACGCGCTGCTTGGCACGCACCATGGTCTTGACGATGGCGTTGACGTCCTTCTCCAGCAGGCGCACGCGGTCCCTGAGCAGCGCGCTGGCGCGCTTTCCCTTGAGCCCGACGTAGCCGCGCTCGCGCACCATGATGCCGCCGCGGCGGCGCGCCTCCGCGGCCAGCAGCGCGACGCCCACCACGTCGGCGTCCATGGACGGCGCGGTGCCCGGCACCACCACGGTGCGCCACGTGGACTTGAGCTTGGACGGCAGCGTGGGCGGCCGCCTCGGCGAGGTGGACGCCGGGTGCAGCAGCGCGCACGGCAGCTCCAGCGGCAGCAGCGGTAGCATTGGGCGCATGGTTGAGCGGGGGCGGCGGTGATAACAACGCGTGTAGCGGTAGTCTGGTAGTCTGCAATGGCAGAGGTGCGGTAAGGTGTTGGTGGGGGTGTTGCAGGAGTGCGATGGGGGAAGAGGACCAAACAAGTAGAGCAGAGCAGAGCGGGCGGAGGACGAATGGAGGCGGCGTAATATGAGGCGCATTGAGCACGCGGCGCGGCGCGTCGCAGCGCGCAAAGCGCCACGCGCAGCGCTCGATAAAACGACAGCAGCGACGAAAAAAAAAAGGCACTGGCGAAAACGCCACCGCGTGATTTGGCGGGCGTGGGCGGCGCGCGCCCGCTGCTGGAAAAACAAAAAAAAGTGCACGCGGCGTGGCGTTTAAAAAGCGGCGATATCTGGCGCGGGGGCGCGCGCCAATGAGCGAGGCGCGTGCGGCGCGCCAGCGGGCGCGGTTGGGGCGCGCGCGCGGCGCGCCGCTGCTGGCGCCGCGGCGCGCTGGTTGTGCGTTGGCGCTTTTGTTTTGCGTGGCTCTGCTGCATCTCGCATGTAAATGGCGCGCGCCGGTTGCTTTTTTGACAACGTAGGCTGCTGCTTTAATTTGGCGTTTTCCTTTTTTCGCAGCCGTGTTGTTCTGTTCTATTCAGCATCATGCTGCATGATGTAATGATATCTAGATAGACATCAGCTGGCTGAGCCAAAACGCGCCGTTTCAAAGCCGTCTGTTCAGCAAAACGGGCGCACAATCGCCTCAAAAAGGCGTCCAATTTGGCACCGGAAAGCAGCGCACAAATAACGAATGCACAACGTGTGCCGATTGGCTACACGTTTTGTACCGCTGCGCGTCCCAGCTGTCACATACAGTTTATAGATACGCTGCAAGCAATGTAAGCACCCACCCCAACGTTCCCCCGTTTATTACATATCTTCACTGCTCGAGCCAAGTCAAAAGTGTTTCCCAATTCAACGTAGCAACATCAAAAAGCGCATAATGTGCAATGCACACACCCCAACTTTAATAACGTATGATGCCCTAATGTGGGAAATGTGCTGCAATGTGGCATACAATACCTGATGTTTTTTTTGGCAGTTTTTGCAGTACCAGACTTCGCTTTCGACCGAAAGTACGTTGTTTGCCTTCTTACTACGAAGCTTGTAGAGAACCAGTACTCTTGGTTTTTTTTTCTTGTTCAACGCACAGAAAGAAGAGCTTTCTATCGACTAGCTTCCCAGCGCAAACAACTGGACACTTATTATACCATTTCTGTCAAACTACAAAGAAGAGCACATAATCGGCCCGTTCTACAGTTTTGAAGAAGCATTCTGTTCAATTTCTAAATGAGCATTCTGCATTAGGACACCTACCCTTTTTTTTACCCCTCAAAACGAGAGTGCAACGGTTTGCCATACGCATTTTCCGCGTGATTGCTCACATCTCTTCAACACATCAAACGAACACATTTAACTTTATTGCCGTTCGGCCCCCAACCAGCTAAGCCTCTCAATGCAGAGACCGCTCTCAAAACAGCAGCCGCCGATCAGTGCCCGCCTTCAAAGCGCTGCTTGGTAATGAATGCCGCGTCTACCACAGTCGGATGATTCATCCACCAGACGAGATCATCTCGCACACGTTACAATAAACTTACTTCACAACCGCGTGCCATCCAACACTGTACAGTAGTCCCACCCTCAGTTAATCGACACATATGTAGATCAAAACAAACGTCCCATTCACAAAGTCATTCAAGGCCAGTGATTCAGGCCTTGAAGGCCACACTTCCAGCTTCCTGCTTCGCGTCAATAATGAATCCGCATCTCCATCACAGCCCACTGTTATCAAATTGAAGTGCGTGCAATTGCACTCAAATGCGTGCAATTGCACGCATGGATCATCATCCTGGCATGCATCGGAGAACGACCGCCCCTGTAGCATATGGCAGTTTTGGAAGGGGCTTAAAAGCATTGGTTTTGCCCCTTCCACGCGCATATGCTCAGCTGGTACGGTCACTGAGTTATCAGTGCTGTATATGAATATAAAGTAGGAATAGAGCCTTTATTGGTAGTGTTGTTTTTAGTACTACAATCATCTATTTGCTAGACTATATAAACCGTCTCGGACTCCTGTTTCCAGAAGTCCGGGCAACTCTCCTCGCACCAACTCCGTCCACAACAGTTCCAGACCTTCAGCAAGTCCATCCAGCGCGAGCGCGGTCAGGCCAGTGTGTAGGATAAAGTACTTTATTCAATATATATTTAAAAAGCTATACACAATACAGAAGTAAGTTATGTACACACCTACTGCGCACCAATGATTACAATTGGTAGCATTGCTCCAAGATTCTGACAATATACTTTCTTCTCTACTGTACTACACTACTGAAATATAGTGAATAAAACTTCAAAAAAACAAAACTACAACGAAACTAAAGACAAAAAATTCTAAGATACAAAATACAGAAGACAATACGAAAATTATAATTAAAAATGAAAACTGCATAAGAACTATACCTCGTCTTGAACTACCCCCTTCTCGAGTCAACTCTATATTAGATGTTGAAGCAGTCGAAGACAATAACACTGAAGAAAATATTATACAAAAAATTACAGAGATTGATAACGAAATACAGCTCGCCGACTTGGAAAACGATAAATTTAATCCCTTCTTAGAAACCGAAGAAATTGAAGAAGTCAATAATCTACACAATAATTCTAAGTACAAAAGGCATAAAGTTGATAATGAAAATCTAAAGTGTTCATATTGCAAACAAAGAAAAGGATTACATACGTGGGAAGAACACAACAAAAGTCACACCCATTATAAGGCCTTATCAAAGGCATATAATTTCGAAATATACTGCGAGTTCTGCCGTATTAAGTACGAAACTACCGTTGAATATATGATACACCTCCAAACGCAGGTTCATAAAGAGAAATTATATCAAGTGGGAAATGCGTACGAGTTTGCAGCTAAACACAAATTTGTACCAAAACTTACAAAAGCTGAGTATTCAGTACCGGACAATAACAAAGTCCGAGAATTTATCAAAGATTTGAAAAAATCTTCCTAAAAAATTATTTGCACTGTAAGATAGTAGTGCACCTTATCAAATAAATTGAAATTGTTGTTGCTCTAACCACCCTTGCAAAAACCATACACGTGTGTTACATCACACAATACTGCATATCTTGTTGTGCCCATCATAAGTAGACTTGAAATAAAAAATCACGCAACCAAAGTACACTAAGTACTATACAAAAGCGCATCAAAAAGTTAAAAAAAAAAAAAAACAATACAAAAATACAAAAGTCTTCAGCACCCTACGAGGACACTTAAACCATATCAAAAAAAAAGAAAAATTGTAAAACCACTACCAACCGTAGAAGAAAATATACCTAAGTACAATTATACATCGTTATCATCAAGATGAATACAGATATTAGTGATTTACAAAATAGAGTCAATGTCTTAGGACAACAGCTCGCCCAAGTAATGCAACTCAATAGCCACTTAACAAATGTGGTAAGTAATCATGAACACCATAGTAATTTGCTAAAATCGGGGAAACCGGAAAAATTTTCAGGTAAATATGCCAGATCATTTCTACAATCTATAGAAAACATATTTGCAAGTATTCACGCAACGGTTCCTGACGACAAAAAGATAATGTATGCGGTAAGCTTGATGACTGGTCCTGCACTAGAATGGTGGGAACTAGTAAATATGAACAACACTGCAGAAGTAAGTACGTATGAAGGATTCAAGAAAAAGTTGCTAGAATATTTCGAACCAGCAAACAGAGAACTGAATGCACGTAAAATGCTTTCAAATATAAAACAAGTTGGAAGACTTGATGCTGTTTCCTATTACAATAAAGAGTTCACCAAATGGCTACTACAAGTCCCGAACATGAGTATGGATGAACAGTTATTTAATTATTCACAAGGTCTGCGTCATAATATTCGCATTGAACTGGAAAAAACCGGAGTACCAAATTTGCATGAAGCAATGAACTTGGCAGATCGTATGGATCATATCTATAGAACGAATATGGGATTCCGAAAACAATGGAATTCTAATAGAAATAACAATAATGGGAACAGAAGAAATGACCCCGTACCTATGGAAATTGGTAACATAAATCGCTATCAAGGCAGGAATTGGATGAATAACGAAGAAAGATCCAGGCACCTCAAGGGTGACTTATGTTTTAAATGCCATCGTAAAGGATGTCGTTCTTGGATGCATAAACGTCTCTGGGTGCATCCCAACGTACGTGCCCAAAAAAACTAAAGAATAGAGTGGAAACATTCAAATTGAATGAAATAGACGCACACCCGAGGATCCCATACCCAACTATGTATCCATCTCCTGCTGGACCAGCTCCACAGGAATAAGCATAAATAGAAGGCGCGGAGCAAAGGACAACCAGTTCCTCACTCGCCCATCATCAAACGAGTCCTCAAAATGAGTTTGAACAGCCAGGATCTTGGTCAATTACAATTTGCTCAGATGAAACTAGCCGACTGGCTGTTAGCCGCTACCTCCGACCCATATAAACAAAATGTGTCGTACAAATACCGATAAGGTGTGGGGTCCGCCTGGTAGAGGGAGCGCGCGAGGGCTCAACCTAAAGGGGAAAAACACACAACCAATATGGTAGTAGGGCACCTGAAACCCGCAGGGGCAAACGGCGGGGCAACTAGTCTAGACCGTGTAGGTGTACGGTAGTAGACGTCGACGCGCGGTAAAACCTGAATAGTAATAGAGTAGCAAGTGACCAAGATGGTATAGTTACTGCCCTAGTGGTGCCTGACTTTACAATACCCAAGGGGGAAGGCGAGGTGCACCGTAATATATACAAGGTGCACCGACGCCGATCTCCCATGTGGGCATGACGTCACCGGCTGCACCCATGACCTACTGTCATGGGCCAGCAATGCTAAGCTATCCTAGACTATAAATTAGAAATTAGAAATTATAAAATACAGAATACCAATTGGGTACAGTGCAGCCAGCAAGGCGCACCAGTAGCTCACGTGGCACCAACCCAGTGAGGTCTCATTGTACTACAGACCCCCTTCCTACCCTGAGCCACGCCCACGGGGCTCCCAGGTCCTCTCACCAAACTTGGTTGCATTGCCAACCCAATCCGTGCTTGTACCAGAATTGGGAGCGCTTTCCCGTACCATCGTGGTGGGTATCATGTTCATTTTGGAACTCACAAACCCTCCCGGCCTCACCTTCACGGACTTCTAAAACCAGTTTGGATTGTGCCCTGGCGGAAACAATTGCGATACCATCAGGTTTCTTCATGACCACTCGGGTATACTCGCAAAATAACTCCTGTAGATTTCCACCTCTTTCAGGTACCAGAATCTCTTAAGGGCTTCAGCATTCCGATATTGGTCGCGGCCCTTTCATGTTGCTCGCCTGTCTTGGTTGATGACACTATTCGGGTTCGTGCAATTACCAATTTGGACATGACTAGCAGATGAGCCGACCTGTGCCCTTCAGGGTTTTCGAGATTCGGACCAAATAGGAGACACTGTCCCTCATCCGTTGCTGAGAAGCTATACCTCGAAGGTGTCTGTTCCTGCCACTGACAGGTGTGGATACCGGCACTGTGCAAGATGCCGACGATTACCAAAAGGTACACTCTCTCGCGGTGAGCCATGCGCTTGGCGCTCTATTCAATACCCCTGAGGTGGATGAATGGCCGCTTCCGTTGGCCTCTGCAGTGTACTGCCACATAGGGTTCCAATTTCACTTGCATCAAACCATCCCTGGTGTCGAACGTCCATGACGAGCGCGAAACCTTGACGTGGTCAAAAAAGCGCCATACCCATTTAGGAACCATGACTGTTCTGTTTTTAAAGAACACCACATAGGTCTCGGTTGCTTTCTGACCTCATAAGGACACAAACTTTCATTGTAAGCAGAAAACCATGCTCTCTTCTAGACCGTTCGAGGTATATTCATGCCCTTTCTGGCCTCGCTATCATCCCGTAGAGGTCTCCTTTTTCCCCCGATGGTTGCGGCATCTCCATGTAGGTCCTGGCATGGGCCATTCGTTTGGACTCTTTGACCTTCGTTATGGTCGATTATGTTGTTCCATAAAGGTTCTCGATGGTACCATACAGGTTCATTTCATGCTCTCTTTCTGATTTCCATAACTCTCAAACACCTTCAAGGTTTCCATCGTACCATAAAGGGCTGCGCAGCATTACTAACGTCTCCCGCGCAGTTCCCTGCTCCACCTTTAAGGTTTATTCCAAACCGCTTCAGTCCCCATGGGTGTCGTTCGTCATTACCACGAAGGTTTGGTTCTTCACAGCCACTATCCGGGTGACGCAATCCTCCGTCCTGTTTCTACTACCGTAAACAGCTCAAACCAAATTGGTAGACCTTGCAGTTGCACTTCTGTGCGCAGCGAGTGTCACGTGGTACCGATTTGGTAGCTTGGGGGTGGCGCGCGACGTCGCGCGAGTGCCAGCAATGTACCTGGATGGTTCTGCATGGCCTCTTGGCGCGCATACGCGCACACGCTGCACCAGACCCATGAGGTTACTTGCAAGGCGAATCAAAAAATTGCACGACGAAATTACCCCACCAAACGGTATCAAAAACGCCGAAACACCTTTTGGTCTGTATCTCGGGAACCAAGCGGTTTCAGAGGCTGAGAATGGCCGATTCGGGAGCGCAGCACGCCCAAAATACTTAGATTTTTTGACCATGCCGGTGCACGCTCCCTACAGACAATAGTGTAAACCGAATCGGTTACCCAGCGCGGCGGTCTGCCGATCTGGGGCGCGTCTCTCTCTTATCAAAAACCTTAATTTTTTGACTTTCACCACTTGGGTTTGGAGCCATGCGTGCGCGGCGCGTGCCATGAAGGTGCGCGCGCGTGCCGGCCGCGTGCCAGCTTTGGGATGGCTGCGACGCTGACGCTCGAAGCGCATCGCTCGTCGAGCTTCGTTCGGTACGACGTCATCGCTAAACCTTCACGGTCTTCCGGCAAACTTTCTTGGTCTCTTCGATGCACTTTGATTAACTTCTCCCAGTTGGTGTTAGCTTCTTCATTAAAGTTATCCAGTTAGGTGTTGCAGTTAGCTTCAGTTACCATGTGGGTGCGATGCGCAGCGAATGAGGAGCGCGAAAATAGCCTCCCCCCTCCCTAAGAGCTGTGCATCACCTCTAAGGTTTACCCATCGTTCGGCATGTCCTCTCCTTTTCGGTTCCAGTAGCTTACCCTGAAGTGGTGTGGTATGGCTGAGGGCGGCTCAGCAGTGTCACCATCGGCGCCCCAGCCATACCAACGTACGGTGTACTTTAGACCATCTGGGGTACGGCGGTGACCTACAAGGCGTTCCACTGGGAACTCATTAGAGACCTGGGCTGGTATCGTTTCACCACTTTGGTTTAGATGAGCATCAGTACCACTAGGGGTAGGTGTTTTCTCTGAAGGAGCAACCGTAATCCCCGCAGGTGGTACGTAGTCTGGGTCGTCACCCTGTGCGTCATCATTAACCTCGATGGGTGTCCCGTCTTCCCGGGGCTGAGTCCTCAGAGCAACCGCTTGTGGGTCACGCGCGGATTCTCCGCGTTCCTTCCTGGACTGAACCGTCTGAGGTGCAACCGTGATTCGGTCAATAGAGATTATATTCTCTACACCATCTTGGTTCACCGTCACCGTGTGGTCGGTCGACCGAACTACCTTGAAAGGTCCCGATGATTTCGGAAGAAGCTTAGAATTGATATCTCTATCAATAGCTTCATCATCAGCTTCATCACCCGGTCGTGGTTTAGCTCCTTTCGGGGGGTGGTCAATAAAGACATATTGACCCGGCGTAGCCGTTACCACTTGGGTTACCTTTCGGTCGTAGTCCTCCTTGTACCGCTTCTGGGATGCTGTGAGCTTGCTCTCAGCATACTTGAGAGCACGTCTCAACCTCAAAAGGGTATTCCGTTTGACCTGTGACGGTGTGAGCGCTCCGGCGGCTTCTTGTCCTAATGGGTCCCCTTCAACAACAATACCTGGTGGGTGTCTTGACAGTATTAGATCGAACGGCGTAGTTTGCGTCGCTCGATGAACCTGAAGGTTATATGCATATGTCAAGGGCTGTACGAGCTCGTCCCAACCAGTTTGGTGTTCTTCCGTATAATGTCGCAGCCGAGATACCAGTGTTCGGTTAAAGCGCTCCACTTGCCCATTCGTTTGCGGATGGTAGGCAGTGGTGAAGTAGTGCTTAATACCTAAGAGGTTACAAACAGCTTCAAAGAACTTCGAAGCTAAGTTCGAACCATTGTCGGTAAGTAAATAAAGCGGTGCACCATACGGGTAGATCCAATTGTTCAAGAACGCCACCGCGAGGGTCGTCGATTTCGTGTCCTTCAAGGGTATCGCTCGCGTGAGCTTCGAGAACCTGTCGGTGATTACGATGATGTACTGATATCCCCTTGTGGTTTTTGGTAATGGACCCAGAAGGTCTATTGCGACGAACTCGAGAGGACCCGCTGCAGGGAATAACTTCAAGTATTTCCTGTGCTTCCGGAGACCTCCACGGGTACGTACGCAAGATTCACATTGACCTACAAAGGTATATATATCATTAGCCATATGAGGCCAGTAGTACCCTTGCCTCAAGGTGTAGTACATTCTCGTACCTCCAGGGTGTCCTGATAGCCTTGGGTAGTGGGCTAGGTACAGCACCCGAGGGCGCAGCACCTTGGGCACTACCTTCTGAAGGGAACCATCAATAGGAGCTCGCCTCACCAGGAAACCATTTCGGTCGACGTCAAAGGTTCGAGTCTTTCATACCTACTTGGTCCATGAGAGAGCGGCAATAAACATCGTTTTCTTGCTCTCTCAGGAATTCCTCGCGGGTAATTGGCATGACGTCTGTTTCCTCGAGGGCGAGTATTTCCCGAGCGATGGCATCACTAAACCACGTATCCTCTTCGGGTAGAGTCCAGTAACCTTCTAAGGTATCACCATCAGGGTTGGTAGAGATGGTAAAGCATGGGATATCATCCTCTACCGGCTCGGTGTCCAAACCATCTGTGGTAATGCGAGAAATCGCGTCTGCGACATTGTGCTTGATACCTGGACGGTACTGTACGTCATACTCGAACTCTGAAAGTCGTAACCGCCATCGGGCAAGTCTGCCTGATGCGTCGGCCAGACCCAGTATCCACCGTAGGGCATCATGGTCGGTTCGAAGCGTGAACCTTTCACCATATAGGTAGGGACGGAGCATCAACATGCTCCAGACTACTGCCAGACATTCCTTTTCGGTTGTTGTGTAGTTCTTTTCTGCAGCGTGCAAAGCACGGCTCCAGTACCCTATAGGTAGTTTTGTCGCCGTTTTCTTGCTCCTGCATAGAGACAACAACCAATTTGGGCGTCCGAAGCGTCAGTATCCAACGTGTATCGTAAACCAGCTTTGGGTAATGCCAAGATGGGAGGTGTCAAGAGCGCATGTTTCAGCGCCTCGAACGCATCCATTTCCTCATTGGTAAGACATTCGAACCTTGTAGGTTGACCTTTCAGCAGCTTCCTGTTGAGGGGAGCCGCTATCTTGGCAAATCCCTTGATAAACCGGCGGTACACATTGCACAAACCTATAAAGGATCGGATTTCCGTCTGGGACGTGGGTGGCTTCGCCTCCTGCACGGCCCGGATATTCCGCGGCGTCACTTCTAACCTCCCAGGGCTGATGATATGACCAAGGTATTCTACCTCTTTGGTGAAGAATTCGCACTTGCGGAGCTTCAACGTTACTCCAGATTCCCCTCAAAAGGTTCAAAACTTCCCTAACATGGTGGAAATGTTCCTCTACCGTTCTGGAATATATGATTACATCGTCGATGTATACCAGAGCGGTTCTCTACTTCACCTTCGAAAGGATTATATCTAACGCCCTCTGAAAGGTAGCCGGGGCATTTCGCAACCCAAAGGGCATACGCGTAAAACGGAATAACCCAGCGTGGCAAGTAAACGTAGTTTTGTCCTTGTCTTCTTCCCTGATAGGTACCTGCCAATAACCACCAATTGGCATCGAGCGTAGTAAAGATCTTGGCGTTGCCCAACGAATCTATACACTCGTCCATTCTAGGTATTGGGTACGAATCCCTAATGGTCATACTATTCAGTCTTCTGTAGTCCCACACAGAACCGCATACGGGTATCATTCTTCTTTGTGACGAGAACCACAGGGCTGGCCCAGTCCGCATTTGCTGGTTCTATGACACCTTCACGGAGCATTCTCTCGACCTCATTGAGCTCAAACCTCCCGGGCTTTTGGACCTGCACGGTAAGGCTGCTGGTAAATGGGTTTCCAGCCAGGCACCATATCAATACGGTGCTCTGTAGGCCTCAATTTGGCCCAACCGGCCCGACCACATGGGTTCAAATTCTTCTAAGAGACTGAGGATCCGGTCTCGGAGAGCCTGGTTCTCCGCACCGATCTGGACTTCCTCTCTCCAATTCCGCACTGGGTCCAGTTCCATAGTCTTTTCCTGATCTCCAACCTCAAAGGTATTGGCGATCTTCTGTTCCATTTTGGTATTTGTCGATTACGGGGGCGCATATGCAGGGTATGGCGCATCCGTTCCCCCCCCCCTTCCTTAGAGGTGGCGACCTCGCCCCAACCCATTAGGTGAGACCGTGAAAACCCCTTGTGGTGCCGGCAATGCGATTCCAATAGTGGTATTCTTGGGTAACTTAACAATGTGATTGCTAAAGTTACTCAAGTACACCTTGAAGGATTGGTTAGGGATGTTGTCGATAATCCCCGTTTTGCCATCAAGGCGAGATGTCTTTCTGCCAACCTAGGATGGTTCTGTAGCATTACCAATCCTGGAACTGCGCATGAGACATTCACTACCATTTGGGTCATAGCCGGAATTGAAACCAATTTGGTGAGCCATATCTTGTTTGAAACCGTTTCGGTGGGTATATTGAACCTCGGCTTCTTACGCCAACCATTTTTGGTCTGCGTATTACCCAGTATGGCAATACGACCACCTTGACGGAGAGCGACCGTTCGGGACCCTGGCAAAATTGCCTTGACATGTTTGTCAATAAAGTTGGTCCCGAGGATACAGTCTGTCGCCAAACGATCCACCACAAAGAAATTGAGCTTCACCTTCAAGGTTCCAAGTTGTACCACAGTGGTTAACATTCCTCTAAGGTGCAGTGGGCGCTCATTAGCGTCCACCAGCGGGTTGATAGTCGGGGCAGGCCGAATGTTCCGCAAGACCGCATCGGGTATGACGCGAGCGTTTAGGACATTTGGACCGGCGCCGGTATCGAGTACACACGCAACGGGGACCTGTAGGTAATTGAGAAAGCTTACTGAAGCATTAACTTTATAGTTATTGTACTTCATTAGACACACCACATTGGGTACATCTGATTCTTCTTTTTCCACCATTAAGGTTTCCCGTTACGGTATCGACGGGCCTTCCAATTCACGATTAGGGGTTGGCCCCTACGCTAACCGTTCGGTGTTTTCCTGCTCCTCCTGAGCGGGGACTGTCCTTCTCCAAGATTGGTGTTTCCTCGACGAGATGAACCTGAGATGGTGATGGTTGAGCTTGTACCCTCTTTCCAGATCCATATAGGTTACGGTGGTTTTGCTGCCTGGCACTGATCAGATGTTCGCGCACACCCTGGGGGTATTTTGTCACATCTGTTCGCCAGATGGTCTGGCGACAAACAGAGCCAGCAAACCAATCCACCTGTCTGGGGATCACGCATTGCCATAGAGGTAGGTCGGGTAACCGGATTGGTTGGTGCTGTAGCATATGAAGATGCTTGCGAACCACCCGTTGAGGTTTGTTGAGTGCTCGCCGCACTTGGTGGCGACCTTACCGAAGCTGGTGGTACTGTCGACGACCAATTACCAATGGAGGGTGGCTCGTGACTGAGCCTGCGGCGCAGTCACGAGATGAACTGCCATTCCTGTTGGTACGCGAATGAGCGAATCTCCCTCTGAGGTAGTGCTTTCTTCTAGCTCCAATACTGACCGTTTCGGTTTATCCTTTGAGGTATGGGACGCCGACGGCTTCTTTCCGTGACGGAGAGTGTCGCCTAGTCCCTGGGCATAACGGGCAAGCCCATTATAGTCCACCTTACGGTTGTTCGCCAGGTAATTGCGTACCTGCGAACGGATCGCTTTGTCAACATTGTCGGCAAAGAAGCGACTTCAACCTACTAGTGGTAAAGACATTACCGCATCGGATGGCCAGATTCCAAAGGCCCAACGAGAATTCCATTTCGGTTTGGCTAGAGCGTTGGCGATATGCCTGCACCTCAGCGTAACCTTCCTGGATAACCTCATCGGTAGCGTAAGTTTCCAACATGAAATTAACCACTTCTGGGTACGTCTCTAACATCTCTGTCCCCTCTTCATCAACCGCCAGGGTATTTCCACGAAGCCTACCTTGCAGCAAGTGGTAAGCTTGACCTTTAAGGTAAAACTGGAATAACCACATGGCAGCACCTTCGGAAAAACCATTTTGGTCACATGCAATCTTGAACTTCTGTAGAAACTCAATTACCGCAATGGGATCATCACCTGTGAAGGTAGTATCACCCATCTGGAAGCTGAGCTTCTTATGGTGCTTGGTGATCTTCTGCGCAACCTCTTGGGTGTAAGCAGAGGATCGGTTTCTCAACCGATATGACCTATAATCAACCGCTTTGGTGAACATATCGTTCAGCGGCTGACGCACCTCTAGGGTTGTATCGGTGTCCGAATCCGAGTCGGACGACTCGTACCGTTTCTTCTTACCTTTCCGGTTTCTCTTTGACGACTTCTTCGCCAACCTGTTCGGTCTCTTCTGGCGTCTACCTTTACGGTCATCATCCGACGATGAACCAGTATCGGTATCGGAGCTCGAGGAATCGGGGTCAGAGTCGTAGCCGCGATTCTTTCCCTGTTTCCTCCTCCTTTCTTTACCCTTGCGGTTTCTTCTTCGTCGCCCCTCATCTGGGTCAGACGAATCGTCCTCAGGTCCACCAGCCTTGGTGTCCTTTCGAACGCTACCTCCAATGGGTGGCAAGTACACGTCTCGAGGGCTGATCTCTATATGGCTCTCTTGACCTTGCCTTAAACCTTGTAGGTACGCACTATCGGCCGGAATTGGCTTGATTGGTGCGGAAGAACCAGCAGGGATCCCTTGTGGTATGCGAGTAACCACATTCACCCCAGGGGTTTTGGCTTCCGCCATTCCTTCAGAAACCCAAAGGTCTTGAACCACTCGGTAGATATGCTCCCGGGCACCCGTTAAGAGGTATGTTTCAACCAATTTAGGTATGCGTTGAGAGAGCTCGTGCACGGCTCGATCAACCACCAAGCGGGTAACGGCGTCCATGTCCATAGAGGTCATAGCTTCATTAACCGTAGCGGTAAAAAGAGCTTTCGCTCGATCTTCCAATTGGGGCCAAAGGTCCTCAACCGTTGTCGGCAAATCCTTGTTAGGTTCAGGAGCCAACGGTGGCTGAGTGCCCGTATCCTTTGAGGTTCCGGCCCGAGGTTGCCGAAGCAACTCCTCGGGATTATCCAGAATGGGTTTAGCGGCCGAAGCCGCAGCAGAACCCTTGTGGCTAGGTGGCGCGCTAGAGCCACGAGTAATCCTTTTAGGTCTTTCCATAGTTACCAATAGTGGTATCCAATTGCTTCGCGAGTATTCCTACGAAACCAAATAGGTGTGTGAACTTCCAGAATCCTTTCGAATGTCTTCTGTTCACCAGTAAAGGTACGACAAAAACCAAGAAACTTCTAAGTCGGGAGACCAAAATGTCGTACAAATACCGATAAGGTGTGGGGTCCGCCTGGTAGAGGGAGCGCGCGAGGGCTCAACCTAAAGGGGAAAAACACACAACCAATATGGTAGTAGGGCACCTGAAACCCGCAGGGGCAAACGGCGGGGCAACTAGTCTAGACCGTGTAGGTGTACGGTAGTAGACGTCGACGCGCGGTAAAACCTGAATAGTAATAGAGTAGCAAGTGACCAAGATGGTATAGTTACTGCCCTAGTGGTGCCTGACTTTACAATACCCAAGGGGGAAGGCGAGGTGCACCGTAATATATACAAGGTGCACCGACGCCGATCTCCCATGTGGGCATGACGTCACCGGCTGCACCCATGACCTACTGTCATGGGCCAGCAATGCTAAGCTATCCTAGACTATAAATTAGAAATTAGAAATTATAAAATACAGAATACCAATTGGGTACAGTGCAGCCAGCAAGGCGCACCAGTAGCTCACGTGGCACCAACCCAGTGGGGTCTCATTGTACTACAAAATGTTATATTATGGAATATATTCCACATATCTTTGGCATACTATCAATTACATGGACCATTGATTTCGGAAATTGATAGAAATACAATACTTGCGTTATACGAAAGGCATGAACCAAAACTATGCCTTTCACTTACTGAAAGTAGAATGATACAGCTACATTATTACATTATTGGGATCATTGGACATTACCCAGAAGAACGTAAGGCGTATATTCACATTACAGAACGAGTTTCGAAATACTTAAGAGAAGGAATAGGTTCACCAGTTACATTCCATATTCCCGAAGGCGGCGGACATTCATTTTTGCCGTACCCAAACTAGGTAATGAAGTACATGAGAAGATAAAAAGAAACAAAAAGAATAAAATCAAAGAAAAGAAAAAAAAAAAAAAACAGAACCCAAACAAGAAAAAGAACGAAAACAAAAGTAAAATATCACATAATTTGAGGACAAATTTTAAAAGAAAAGAGGAGCAGTTGTAGCATATGGCAGTTTTGGAAGGGGCTTAAAAGCATTGGTTTTGCCCCTTCCACGCGCATATGCTCAGCTGGTACGGTCACTGAGTTATCAGTGCTGTATATGAATATAAAGTAGGAATAGAGCCTTTATTGGTAGTGTTGTTTTTAGTACTACAATCATCTATTTGCTAGACTATATAAACCGTCTCGGACTCCTGTTTCCAGAAGTCCGGGCAACTCTCCTCGCACCAACTCCGTCCACAACAGTTCCAGACCTTCAGCAAGTCCATCCAGCGCGAGCGCGGTCAGGCCAGTGTGTAGGATAAAGTACTTTATTCAATATATATTTAAAAAGCTATACACAATACAGAAGTAAGTTATGTACACACCTACTGCGCACCAATGATTACAATTGGTAGCATTGCTCCAAGATTCTGACAATATACTTTCTTCTCTACTGTACTACACTACTGAAATATAGTGAATAAAACTTCAAAGAAACGAAACTACAACGAAACTAAAGACAAAAAATTCTAAGATACAAAATACAGAAGACAATACGAAAATTATAATTAAAAATGAAAACTGCATAAGAACTATACCTCGTCTTGAACTACCCCCTTCTCGAGTCAACTCTATATTAGATGTTGAAGCAGTCGAAGACAATAACACTGAAGAAAATATTATACAAAAAATTACAGAGATTGATAACGAAATACAGCTCGCCGACTTGGAAAACGATAAATTTAATCCCTTCTTAGAAACCGAAGAAATTGAAGAAGTCAATAATCTACACAATAATTCTAAGTACAAAAGGCATAAAGTTGATAATGAAAATCTAAAGTGTTCATATTGCAAACAAAGAAAAGGATTACATACGTGGGAAGAACACAACAAAAGTCACACCCATTATAAGGCCTTATCAAAGGCATATAATTTCGAAATATACTGCGAGTTCTGCCGTATTAAGTACGAAACTACCGTTGAATATATGATACACCTCCAAACGCAGGTTCATAAAGAGAAATTATATCAAGTGGGAAATGCGTACGAGTTTGCAGCTAAACACAAATTTGTACCAAAACTTACAAAAGCTGAGTATTCAGTACCGGACAATAACAAAGTCCGAGAATTTATCAAAGATTTGAAAAAATCTTCCTAAAAAATTATTTGCACTGTAAGATAGTAGTGCACCTTATCAAATAAATTGAAATTGTTGTTGCTCTAACCACCCTTGCAAAAACCATACACGTGTGTTACATCACACAATACTGCATATCTTGTTGTGCCCATCATAAGTAGACTTGAAATAAAAAATCACGCAACCAAAGTACACTAAGTACTATACAAAAGCGCATCAAAAAGTTAAAAAAAAAAAAAACAATACAAAAATACAAAAGTCTTCAGCACCCTACGAGGACACTTAAACCATATCAAAAAAAAAGAAAAATTGTAAAACCACTACCAACCGTAGAAGAAAATATACCTAAGTACAATTATACATCGTTATCATCAAGATGAATACAAATATTAGTGATTTACAAAATAGAGTCAATGTCTTAGGACAACAGCTCGCCCAAGTAATGCAACTCAATAGCCACTTAACAAATGTGGTAAGTAATCATGAACACCATAGTAATTTGCTAAAATCGGGGAAACCGGAAAAATTTTCAGGTAAATATGCCAGATCATTTCTACAATCTATAGAAAACATATTTGCAAGTATTCACGCAACGGTTCCTGACGACAAAAAGATAATGTATGCGGTAAGCTTGATGACTGGTCCTGCACTAGAATGGTGGGAACTAGTAAATATGAACAACACTGCAGAAGTAAGTACGTATGAAGGATTCAAGAAAAAGTTGCTAGAATATTTCGAACCAGCAAACAGAGAACTGAATGCACGTAAAATGCTTTCAAATATAAAACAAGTTGGAAGACTTGATGCTGTTTCCTATTACAATAAAGAGTTCACCAAATGGCTACTACAAGTCCCGAACATGAGTATGGATGAACAGTTATTTAATTATTCACAAGGTCTGCGTCATAATATTCGCATTGAACTGGAAAAAACCGGAGTACCAAATTTGCATGAAGCAATGAACTTGGCAGATCGTATGGATCATATCTATAGAACGAATATGGGATTCCGAAAACAATGGAATTCTAATAGAAATAACAATAATGGGAACAGAAGAAATGACCCCGTACCTATGGAAATTGGTAACATAAATCGCTATCAAGGCAGGAATTGGATGAATAACGAAGAAAGATCCAGGCACCTCAAGGGTGACTTATGTTTTAAATGCCATCGTAAAGGATGTCGTCCTTGGATGCATAAACGTCTCTGGGTGCATCCCAACGTACGTGCCCAAAAAAACTAAAGAATAGAGTGGAAACATTCAAATTGAATGAAATAGACGCACACCCGAGGATCCCATACCCAACTATGTATCCATCTCCTGCTGGGACCAGCTCCACAGGAATAAGCATAAATAGAAGGCGCGGAGCAAAGGACAACCAGTTCCTCACTCGCCCATCATCAAACGAGTCCTCAAAATGAGTTTGAACAGCCAGGATCTTGGTCAATTACAATTTGCTCAGATGAAACTAGCCGACTGGCTGTTAGCCGCTACCTCCGACCCATATAAACAAAATGTGTCGTACAAATACCGATAAGGTGTGGGGTCCGCCTGGTAGAGGGAGCGCGCGAGGGCTCAACCTAAAGGGGAAAAACACACAACCAATATGGTAGTAGGGCACCTGAAACCCGCAGGGGCAAACGGCGGGGCAACTAGTCTAGACCGTGTAGGTGTACGGTAGTAGACGTCGACGCGCGGTAAAACCTGAATAGTAATAGAGTAGCAAGTGACCAAGATGGTATAGTTACTGCCCTAGTGGTGCCTGACTTTACAATACCCAAGGGGGAAGGCGAGGTGCACCGTAATATATACAAGGTGCACCGACGCCGATCTCCCATGTGGGCATGACGTCACCGGCTGCACCCATGACCTACTGTCATGGGCCAGCAATGCTAAGCTATCCTAGACTATAAATTAGAAATTAGAAATTATAAAATACAGAATACCAATTGGGTACAGTGCAGCCAGCAAGGCGCACCAGTAGCTCACGTGGCACCAACCCAGTGAGGTCTCATTGTACTACAGACCCCCTTCCTACCCTGAGCCACGCCCACGGGGCTCCCAGGTCCTCTCACCAAACTTGGTTGCATTGCCAACCCAATCCGTGCTTGTACCAGAATTGGGAGCGCTTTCCCGTACCATCGTGGTGGGTACCATGTTCATTTTGGAACTCACAAACCCTCCCGGCCTCACCTTCACGGACTTCTAAAACCAGTTTGGATTGTGCCCTGGCGGAAACAATTGCGATACCATCAGGTTTCTTCATGACCACTCGGGTATACTCGCAAAATAACTCCTGTAGATTTCCACCTCTTTCAGGTACCGGAATCTCTTAAGGGCTTCAGCATTCCGATATTGGTCGCGGCCCTTTCATGTTGCTCGCCTGTCTTGGTTGATGACACTATTCGGGTTCGTGCAATTACCAATTTGGACATCACTAGCAGATGAGCCGACCTGTGCCCTTCAGGGTTTTCGAGATTCGGACCAAATAGGAGACACTGTCCCTCGTCCGTTGCTGAGAAGCTATACCTCGAAGGTGTCTGTTCCCGCCACTGACAGGTGTGGATACCGGCACTGTGCAAGATGCCGACGATTACCAAAAGGTACACTCTCTCGCGGTGAGCCATGCGCTTGGCGCTCTATTCAATACCCCTGAGGTGGATGAATGGCCGCTTCCGTTGGCCTCTGCAGTGTACTGCCACATAGGGTTCCAATTTCACTTGCATCAAACCATCCCTGGTGTCGAACGTCCATGACGAGCGCGAAACCTTGACGTGGTCAAAAAAGCGCCATACCCATTTAGGAACCATGACTGTTCTGTTTTTAAAGAACACCACATAGGTCTCGGTTGCTTTCTGACCTCATAAGGACACAAACTTTCATTGTAAGCAGAAAACCATGCTCTCTTCTAGACCGTTCGAGGTATATTCATGCCCTTTCTGGCCTCGCTATCATCCCGTAGAGGTCTCCTTTTTCCCCCGATGGTTGCGGCATCTCCATGTAGGTCCTGGCATGGGCCATTCGTTTGGACTCTTTGACCTTCGTTATGGTCGATTATGTTGTTCCATAAAGGTTCTCGATGGTACCATACAGGTTCATTTCATGCTCTCTTTCTGATTTCCATAACTCTCAAACACCTTCAAGGTTTCCATCGTACCATAAAGGGCTGCGCAGCATTACTAACGTCTCCCGCGCAGTTCCCTGCTCCACCTTTAAGGTTTATTCCAAACCGCTTCAGTCCCCATGGGTGTCGTTCGTCATTACCACGAAGGTTTGGTTCTTCACAGCCACTATCCGGGTGACGCAATCCTCCGTCCTGTTTCTACTACCGTAAACAGCTCAAACCAAATTGGTAGACCTTGCAGTTGCACTTCTGTGCGCAGCGAGTGTCACGTGGTACCGATTTGGTAGCTTGGGGGTGGCGCGCGACGTCGCGCGAGTGCCAGCAATGTACCTGGATGGTTCTGCATGGCCTCTTGGCGCGCATACGCGCACACGCTGCACCAGACCCATGAGGTTACTTGCAAGGCGAATCAAAAAATTGCACGACGAAATTACCCCACCAAACGGTATCAAAAACGCCGAAACACCTTTTGGTCTGTATCTCGGGAACCAAGCGGTTTCAGAGGCTGAGAATGGCCGATTCGGGAGCGCAGCACGCCCAAAATACTTAGATTTTTTGACCATGCCGGTGCGCGCTCCCTACAGACAATAGTGTAAACCGAATCGGTTACCCAGCGCGGCGGTCTGCCGATCTGGGGCGCGTCTCTCTCTTATCAAAAACCTTAATTTTTTGACTTTCACCACTTGGGTTTGGAGCCATGCGTGCGCGGCGCGTGCCATGAAGGTGCGCGCGCGTGCCGGCCGCGTGCCAGCTTTGGGATGGCTGCGACGCTGACGCTCGAAGCGCATCCCTCGTCGAGCTTCGTTCGGTACGACGTCATCGCTAAACCTTCACGGTCTTCCGGCAAACTTTCTTGGTCTCTTCGATGCACTTTGATTAACTTCTCCCAGTTGGTGTTAGCTTCTTCATTAAAGTTATCCAGTTAGGTGTTGCAGTTAGCTTCAGTTACCATGTGGGTGCGATGCGCAGCGAATGAGGAGCGCGAAAATAGCCTCCCCCCTCCCTAAGAGCTGTGCATCACCTCTAAGGTTTACCCATCGTTCGGCATGTCCTCTCCTTTTCGGTTCCAGTAGCTTACCCTGAAGTGGTGTGGTATGGCTGAGGGCGGCTCAGCAGTGTCACCATCGGCGCCCCAGCCATACCAACGTACGGTGTACTTTAGACCATCTAGGGTACGGCGGTGACCTACAAGGCGTTCCACTGGGAACTCATTAGAGACCTGGGCTGGTATCGTTTCACCACTTTGGTTTAGATGAGCATCAGTACCACTAGGGGTAGGTGTTTCCTCTGAAGGAGCAACCGTAATCCCCGCAGGTGGTACGTAGTCTGGGTCGTCACCCTGTGCGTCATCATTAACCTCGATGGGTGTCCCGTCTTCCCGGGGCTGAGTCCTCAGGGCAACCGCTTGTGGGCCACGCGCGGATTCTCCGCGTTCCTTCCTGGACTGAACCGTCTGAGGTGCAACCGTGATTCGGTCAATAGAGATTGTATTCTCTACACCATCTTGGTTCACCGTCACCGTGTGGTCGGTCGACCGAACTACCTTGAAAGGTCCCGATGATTTCGGAAGAAGCTTAGAATTGATATCTCTATCAATAGCTTCATCATCAGCTTCATCACCCGGTCGTGGTTTAGCTCCATTCGGGGGGTGGTCAATAAAGACATATTGACCCGGCGTAGCCGTTACCACTTGGGTTACCTTTCGGTCGTAGTCCTCCTTGTACCGCTTCTGGGATGCTGTGAGCTTGCTCTCAGCATACTTGAGAGCACGTCTCAACCTCAAAAGGGTATTCCGTTTGACCTGTGACGGTGTGAGCGCTCCGGCGGCTTCTTGTCCTAATGGGTCCCCTTCAACAACAATACCTGGTGGGTGTCTTGACAGTATTAGATCGAACGGCGTAGTTTGCGTCGCTTGATGAACCTGAAGGTTATATGCATATGTCAAGGGCTGTACGAGCTCGTCCCAACCAGTTTGGTGTTCTTCCGTATAATGTCGCAGCCGAGATACCAGTGTTCGGTTAAAGCGCTCCACTTGCCCATTCGTTTGCGGATGGTAGGCAGTGGTGAAGTAGTGCTTAATACCTAAGAGGTTACAAACAGCTTCAAAGAACTTCGAAGCTAAGTTCGAACCATTGTCGGTAAGTAAATAAAGCGGTGCACCATACGGGTAGATCCAATTGTTCAAGAACGCCACCGCGAGGGTCGTCGATTTCGTGTCCTTCAAGGGTATCGCTCGCGTGAGCTTCGAGAACCTGTCGGTGATTACGATGATGTACTGATATCCCCTTGTGGTTTTTGGTAATGGACCCAGAAGGTCTATTGCGACGAACTCGAGAGGACCCGCTGCAGGGAATAACTTCAAGTATTTCCTGTGCTTCCGGAGACCTCCACGGGTACGTACGCAAGATTCACATTGACCTACAAAGGTATATATATCATTAGCCATATGAGGCCAGTAGTACCCTTGCCTCAAGGTGTAGTACATTCTCGTACCTCCAGGGTGTCCTGATAGCCTTGGGTAGTGGGCTAGGTACAGCACCCGAGGGCGCAGCACCTTGGGCACTACCTTCTGAAGGGAACCATCAATAGGAGCTCGCCTCACCAGGAAACCATTTCGGTCGACGTCAAAGTTCGAGTCTTTCATACCTACTTGGTCCATGAGAGAGCGGCAATAAACATCGTTTTCTTGCTCTCTCAGGAATTCCTCGCGGGTAATTGGCATGACGTCTGTTTCCTCGAGGGCGAGTATTTCCCGAGCGATGGCATCACTAAACCACGTATCCTCTTCGGGTAGAGTCCAGTAACCTTCTAAGGTATCACCATCAGGGTTGGTAGAGATGGTAAAGCATGGGATATCATCCTCTACCGGCTCGGTGTCCAAACCATCTGTGGTAATGCGAGAAATCGCGTCTGCGACATTGTGCTTGATACCTGGACGGTACTGTACGTCATACTCGAACTCTGAAAGTCGTAACCGCCATCGGGCAAGTCTGCCTGATGCGTCGGCCAGACCCAGTATCCACCGTAGGGCATCATGGTCGGTTCGAAGCGTGAACCTTTCACCATATAGGTAGGGACGGAGCATCAACATGCTCCAGACTACTGCCAGACATTCCTTTTCGGTTGTTGTGTAGTTCTTTTCTGCAGCGTGCAAAGCACGGCTCCAGTACCCTATAGGTAGTTTGTCGCCGTTTTCTTGCTCCTGCATAAGACAACAACCAATTTGGGCGTCCGAGGCGTCAGTATCCAACGTGTATCGTAAACCAGCTTTGGGTAATGCCAAGATGGGAGGTGTCAAGAGCGCATGTTTCAGCGCCTCGAACGCATCCATTTCCTCATTGGTAAGACATTCGAACCTTGTAGGTTGACCTTTCAGCAGCTTCCTGTTGAGGGGAGCCGCTATCTTGGCAAATCCCTTGATAAACCGGCGGTACACATTGCACAAACCTATAAAGGATCGGATTTCCGTCTGGGACGTGGGTGGCTTCGCCTCCTGCACGGCCCGGATATTCCGCGGCGTCACTTCTAACCTCCCAGGGCTGATGATATGACCAAGGTATTCTACCTCTTTGGTGAAGAATTCGCACTTGCGGAGCTTCAACGTTACTCCAGATTCCCTCAAAAGGTTCAAAACTTCCCTAACATGGTGGAAATGTTCCTCTACCGTTCTGGAATATATGATTACATCGTCGATGTATACCAGAGCGGTTCTCCACTTCACCTTCGAAAGGATTATATCTAACGCCCTCTGAAAGGTAGCCGGGGCATTTCGCAACCCAAAGGGCATACGCGTAAAACGGAATAACCCAGCGTGGCAAGTAAACGTAGTTTTGTCCTTGTCTTCTTCCCTGATAGGTACCTGCCAATAACCACAATTGGCATCGAGCGTAGTAAAGATCTTGGCGTTGCCCAACGAATCTATACACTCGTCCATTCTAGGTATTGGGTACGAATCCCTAATGGTCATACTATTCAGTCTTCTGTAGTCCACACAGAACCGCATACGGGTATCATTCTTCTTTGTGACGAGAACCACAGGGCTGGCCCAGTCCGCATTTGCTGGTTCTATGACACCTTCACGGAGCATTCTCTCGACCTCATTGAGCTCAACCTCCCGGGCTTTTGGACCTGCACGGTAAGGCTGCTGGTAAATGGGTTTCCAGCCAGGCACCATATCAATACGGTGCTCTGTAGCCTCAATTTGGCCCAACCGGCCCGACCACATGGGTTCAAATTCTTCTAAGAGACTGAGGATCCGGTCTCGGAGAGCCTGGTTCTCCGCACCGATCTGGACTTCCTCTCTCCAATTCCGCACTGGGTCCAGTTCCATAGTCTTTTCCTGATCTCCAACCTTAAAGGTATTGGCGATCTTCTGTTCCATTTTGGTATTTGTCGATTACGGGGGCGCATATGCAGGGTATGGCGCATCCGTTCCCCCCCCTTCCTTAGAGGTGGCGACCTCGCCCAACCCATTAGGTGAGACCGTGAAAACCCCTTGTGGTGCCGGCAATGCGATTCCAATAGTGGTATTCTTGGGTAACTTAACAATGTGATTGCTAAAGTTACTCAAGTACACCTTGAAGGATTGGTTAGGGATGTTGTCGATAATCCCGTTTGCCATCAAGGCGAGATGTCTTTCTGCCAACCTAGGATGGTTCTGTAGCATTACCAATCCTGGAACTGCGCATGAGACATTCACTACCATTTGGGTCATAGCCGGGATTGAAACCAATTTGGTGAGCCGTATCTTGTTTGAAACCGTTTCGGTGGGTATATTGAACCTCGGCTTCTTACGCCAACCATTTTTGGTCTGCGTATTACCCAGTATGGCAATACGACCACCTTGACGGAGAGCGACCGTTCGGGACCCTGGCAAAATTGCCTTGACATGTTTGTCAATAAAGTTGGTCCCGAGGATACAGTCTGTCGCCAAACGATCCACCACAAAGAAATTGAGCTTCACCTTCAAGGTTCCAAGTTGTACCACAGTGGTTAACATTCCTCTAAGGTGCAGTGGGCGCTCATTAGCGTCCACCAGCGGGTTGATAGTCGGGGCAGGCCGAATGTTCCGCAAGACCGCATCGGGTATGACGCGAGCGTTTAGGACATTTGGACCGGCGCCGGTATCGAGTACACACGCAACGGGGACCTGTAGGTAATTGAGAAAGCTTACTGAAGCATTAACTTTATAGTTATTGTACTTCATTAGACACACCACATTGGGTACATCTGATTCTTCTTTTTCCACCATTAAGGTTTCCCGTTCCGGTATCGACGGGCCTTCCAATTCACGATTAGGGGTGGCCCCTACGCTAACCGTTCGGTGTTTCCCTGCTCCTCCTGAGCGGGACTGTCCTTCTCCAAGATTGGTGTTTCCTCGACGAGATGAACCTGAGATGGTGATGGTTGAGCTTGTACCCTCTTTCCAGATCCATATAGGTTACGGTGGTTTTGCTGCCTGGCACTGATCAGATGTTCGCGCACCCCTGGGGGTATTTTGTCACATCTGTTCGCCAGATGGTCTGGCGACAAACAGAGCCAGCAAACCAATCCACCTGTCTGGGGATCACGCATTGCCATAGAGGTAGGTCGGGTAACCGGATTGGTTGGTGCTGTAGCATATGAAGATGCTTGCGAACCACCCGTTGAGGTTTGTTGAGTGCTCGCCGCACTTGGTGGCGACCTTACCGAAGCTGGTGGTACTGTCGACGACCAATTACCAATGGAGGTGGCTCGTGACTGAGCCTGCGGCGCAGTCACGAGATGAACTGCCATTCCTGTTGGTACGCGAATGAGCGAATATCCCTCTGAGGTAGTGCTTTCTTCTAGCTCCAATACTGACCGTTTCGGTTTATCCTTTGAGGTATGGGACGCCGACGGCTTCTTTCCGTGACGGAGAGTGTCGCCTAGTCCCTGGGCATAACGGGCAAGCCCATTATAGTCCACCTTACGGTTGTTCGCCAGGTAATTGCGTACCTGCGAACGGATCGCTTTGTCAACATTGTCGGCAAAGAGCGACTTCAACCTACTAGTGGTAAAGACATTACCGCATCGGGTGGCCAGATTCCAAAGGCCCAACGAGAATTCCATTTCGGTTTGGCTAGAGCGTTGGCGATATGCCTGCACCTCAGCGTAACCTTCCTGGATAACCTCATCGGTAGCGTAAGTTTCCAACATGAAATTAACCACTTCTGGGTACGTCTCTAACATCTCTGTCCCCTCTTCATCAACCGCCAGGGTATTTCCACGGAGCCTACCTTGCAGCAAGTGGTAAGCTTGACCTTTAAGGTAAAACTGGAATAACCACATGGCAGCACCTTCGGAAAAACCATTTTGGTCACATGCAATCTTGAACTTCTGTAGAAACTCAATTACCGCAATGGGATCATCACCTGTGAAGGTAGTATCACCCATCTGGAAGCTGAGCTTCTTATGGTGCTTGGTGATCTTCTGCGCAACCTCTTGGGTGTAAGCAGAGGATCGGTTTCTCAACCGATATGACCTATAATCAACCGCTTTGGTGAACATATCGTTCAGCGGCTGACGCACCTCTAGGGTTGTATCGGTGTCCGAATCCGAGTCGGACGACTCGTACCGTTTCTTCTTACCTTTCCGGTTTCTCTTTGACGACTTCTTCGCCAACCTGTTCGGTCTCTTCTGGCGTCTACCTTTACGGTCATCATCCGACGATGAACCAGTATCGGTATCGGAGCTCGAGGAATCGGGGTCAGAGTCGTAGCCGCGATTCTTTCCCTGTTTCCTCCTCCTTTCTTTACCCTTGCGGTTTCTTCTTCGTCGCCCCTCATCTGGGTCAGACGAATCGTCCTCAGGTCCACCAGCCTTGGTGTCCTTTCGAACGCTACCTCCAATGGGTGGCAAGTACACGTCTCGAGGGCTGATCTCTATATGGCTCTCTTGACCTTGCCTTAAACCTTGTAGGTACGCACTATCGGCCGGAATTGGCTAGATTGGTGCGGAAGAACCAGCAGGGATCCCTTGTGGTATGCGAGTAACCACATTCACCCCAGGGGTTTTGGCTTCCGCCATTCCTTCAGAAACCCAAAGGTCTTGAACCACTCGGTAGATATGCTCCCGGGCACCCGTTAAGAGGTATGTTTCAACCAATTTAGGTATGCGTTGAGAGAGCTCGTGCACGGCTCGATCAACCACCAAGCGGGTAACGGCGTCCATGTCCATTGAGGTCATAGCTTCATTAACCGTAGCGGTAAAAAGAGCTTTCGCTCGATCTTCCAATTGGGGCCAAAGGTCCTCAACCGTTGTCGGCAAATCCTTGTTAGGTTCAGGAGCCAACGGTGGCTGAGTGCCCGTATCCTTTGAGGTTCCGGCCCGAGGTTGCCGAAGCAACTCCTCGGGATTATCCAGAATGGGTTTAGCGGCCGAAGCCGCAGCAGAACCCTTGTGGCTAGGTGGCGCGCTAGAGCCACGAGTAATCCTTTTAGGTCTTTCCATAGTGACCAATAGTGGTATCCAATTGCTTCGCGAGTATTCCTACGAAACCAAATAGGTGTGTGAACTTCCAGAATCCTTTCGAATGTCTTCTGTTCACCAGTAAAGGTACGACAAAAACCAAGAAACTTCTAAGTCGGGAGACCAAAATGTCGTACAAATACCGATAAGGTGTGGGGTCCGCCTGGTAGAGGGAGCGCGCGAGGGCTCAACCTAAAGGGGAAAAACACACAACCAATATGGTAGTAGGGCACCTGAAACCCGCAGGGGCAAACGGCGGGGCAACTAGTCTAGACCGTGTAGGTGTACGGTAGTAGACGTCGACGCGCGGTAAAACCTGAATAGTAATAGAGTAGAAAGTGACCAAGATGGTATAGTTACTGCCCTAGTGGTGCCTGACTTTACAATACCCAAGGGGGAAGGCGAGGTGCACCGTAATATATACAAGGTGCACCGACGCCGATCTCCCATGTGGGCATGACGTCACCGGCTGCACCCATGACCTACTGTCATGGGCCAGCAATGCTAAGCTATCCTAGACTATAAATTAGAAATTAGAAATTATAAAATACAGAATACCAATTGGGTACAGTGCAGCCAGCAAGGCGCACCAGTAGCTCACGTGGCACCAACCCAGTGGGGTCTCATTGTACTACAAAATGTTATATTATGGAATATATTCCACATATCTTTGGCATACTATCAATTACATGGACCATTGATTTCGGAAATTGATAGAAATACAATACTTGCGTTATACGAAAGGCATGAACCAAAACTATGCCTTTCACTTACTGAAAGTAGAATGATACAGCTACATTATTACATTATTGGGATCATTGGACATTACCCAGAAGAACGTAAGGCGTATATTCACATTACAGAACGAGTTTCGAAATACTTAAGAGAAGGAATAGGTTCACCAGTTACATTCAATATTCCCGAAGGCGGCGGACATTCATTTTTGCCGTACCCAAACTAGGTAATGAAGTACATGAGAAGATAAAAAGAAACAAAAAGAATAAAATCAAAGAAAAGAAAAAAAAAAAAAAAAAACAGAACCCAAACAAGAGAAAGAACGAAAACAAAAGTAAAATATCACATAATTTGAGGACAAATTTTAAAAGAAAAGAGGAGCAGTTGTAGCATATGGCAGTTTTGGAAGGGGCTTAAAAGCATTGGTTTTGCCCCTTCCACGCGCATATGCTCAGCTGGTACGGTCACTGAGTTATCAGTGCTGTATATGAATATAAAGTAGGAATAGAGCCTTTATTGGTAGTGTTGTTTTTAGTACTACAATCATCTATTTGCTAGACTATATAAACCGTCTCGGACTCCTGTTTCCAGAAGTCCGGGCAACTCTCCTCGCACCAACTCCGTCCACAACAGTTCCAGACCTTCAGCAAGTCCATCCAGCGCGAGCGCGGTCAGGCCAGTGTGTAGGATAAAGTACTTTATTCAATATATATTTAAAAAGCTATACACAATACAGAAGTAAGTTATGTACACACCTACTGCGCACCAATGATTACAGCCCCGGAGCTCTGTATGAACCACGTTGCGCACAAGAGAACCATATTCGAACTTCCCGTATGATACAAGTCAGCCTCTGACTTCCTGGAAGCAGTGTGTCGCCACACATTGCACACAAGCGTTCCACCAAAAGCTAAAGCGTTTCCAAGAACGTGGCATTGCGTGATTCGCGAATCGCGCGTGCTCATGCTTGCAAATGGGCACACGGTATGCCACACCCCGCAACCTTGCGTTAGCTGTTCTCTGCGAAGGGTTAGCGTCCGTATTGAGATGGCGGCCGCCGATATCATACACGCGCCCTGCGAGCTAGATAGTTGTCCGTCTTACAGTCCGAATCATGCGTTCGACACGGCAGCTTCGGCATGATCACGCAAACTGACAGTTTTCAACTTCTTCGAGGCTGCGGTCGCGCCACATTGGCATCGATTTCCAACACTGCTCCTCACAAAGAGTGAATTAGGGTAGGGAAGCATCTCCGTTCCATCATGTTCGCGAAAAGGTGGAACGTAGCCGCAGGCCGTCTCACAATCACCAAATGCGCGTACTTCTTCCGTAGTATTCGAAGCCTACTGGTATAAGGCTGCGTGCCAACTCATGTCGCTAACGTCATCGTTGCCAAGAACCCCAGCCCTTCATAAACACAGCCCTCCACCATCCCCCTTCTTCCATTAGCTACCAAGTACGATCGCTTCCAAAACACATCGCGAGGATGGCAATCCAGCTCTCCGCTTTCCTTTTGCTCGCGCTCATGGGGGCCGCCGTTACGCAGGCCGCCTTCATAAACCAGACCTGGACCATAACCTACAAGACCGTCCTTCCGGATGGCCGCAAAAAGCTCGTGCCCGTCGTCAACAACCAGTATCCCGGACCAACGCTGCGGGGCAAAGTGAACGACATCGTGCAGATCACCGTCATAAACCGCCTACCCACTGAGTCCACAACTATTCACTGGCATGGCATAAAGCAAACCGGCACTCCATGGAGTGACGGCGTGCCAGGAATCACACAGTGCCCGATCGGCCCTGGCGAGACTTTTGTATATCGCTTCAAGTTGGACGCACCGGGAACTCTGTGGTGGCACTCGCATTCCGGCTTGCAAAAGAGCTCGCTGTATGGCGCCATCATCGTCGACGGTGATCAAAAGATAGTAGGCAAACACAAGGATATCGTGTTACTTCTCAACGATTGGTACCATGCAAGCGGTGCAGAACAGATAGCCGGTTTGGTGGGTGTGCCCTTCAAATGGGTGGGCGACGCCCAATCATTCCTCATAAACGGCAAGGGAGATTTCAATTGCACTGAGGCCGATATTGACTCTGGTAAGTGTAATCCGAACACGGGAGAGAAAGGGCCCCTCATAATTGATGTGAAGCCATCTACCACATATCGACTGCGCATTGTGGGCGCTTCGTCCCTAGCCTTCCTCAACTTCAATATCGACGCCCATAATCTTCGAATGGTCGAAGCGGAAACCACCTTGCTAAAACCATTCAGTACAAGGTTTCTTGATATAGGTCCCGGCCAGTCCTTCAGCGCGCTGCTACGAACAAAATCGTTGCGACAACTGAGAAGAACTCGTCGTAACAACGGTAAGTAACTCTCTCCTTTTCTTTTCACAAAGAATCCAATCACATAGCGACAACTTCTGACAGTAGAGCATGAGCGCAATCACATATTCACACAGGCTTGTTCTGGATGCAGACCAACATACGCCATAGAAAGAGCGGACCGCAAGGACTAGCCATTCTTCGCTACAGTAGGAACAGTGGTGCCGACAAGCCGTTACGAAGGCCACCAACTCCACCCGGAAAGGAAGACATCACATGGTCACTGATGCACGCGCGTCGCTTCCGCTCAAGAAGAGTGACCAAGCTTCCGCCAGCCAATCGAACGTTTGTGTTCCTTGGTACACAAAATAGACTTCCAGACGAAAGACTTGTATGGGCGCTGAACAACATATCTTACGTTGACGGCGAATCGCCGATACTGCACTCAATCAAATTAGAGGTGAATCGTGACACCAGGAAATATGTTGAACAAACAACCATACCGACGCCCTTCGATTACACAAAGAGCCTGTTCAAGAACGGGCTGTCCGAGTCGTGCAAGGTGGGGACACAGGTAGTGAAAGTTGCAAAGGACGAAGTGATCGACTGGGTGTTCCAGAACACGGTGGCGTTAGGCGGAGCGGATGAGATTCATCCATGGTACGTGACACATTGAACAACAGCATCCCCTGGGTTGAGCTTCGGCATATATGATTACTAACATCGTTCCCGTACGACTTTCCCGTGACAGGCATCTTCACTTGCACAACTTCTGGGTGCTCGGATTCGGCGAGTATAACACGGCGTGGAACCAAAGCAGCATCAAGACGTACAACACGCAGCGCGCCGTGTCCAGAAACACGGCCATGTTGTACCCCGGCTCCTGGACGGTGATGCGCATGAAAGCGAACAACCCAGGTGCGGCCCATTTCCGTAAGTGAAGCCGTTCTCATTCCATGCGTTGAGGAAGAGCAGGAACAACAGCAACATCTAACCAATCTGTTTGACATTGACGACGACGTGCTGACGATGGCGTAGACTGCCACATCTTACCGTAAGTTACGACCATTCTGCGACAAACACGGCGACTCGAACAGCGCGACAGAAAGACTAACGGTTGGCGACCACGGTGCACGTTTGACAGACATTTGGTGATGGGGATGGGCTTTGTGGTTCAAATCGGCGACGCGGACGACATCCCGAAGGCGCCAGCCGGCACGCAGTACTGCGGCACGGTGTCGAAGATCAGCGCGCCGCCCATGCTGCAGCGCGGGAAACCCTCAGGCGCGAAGACGAAGAGCGGGGCGACGAAGAAGGGCGTCAAGCGCGGATGAGTGCTGAGAAGCGCTGCGCGCTTTGCCGCGGTGGGAGAAGAAGAAGCGCCTGTGGTGGCAGGAGGCTTGGAATTATGGGCTTGATCGGTGCGATGCAATCGATGCATCGCACCGATGCGCTCATGGGATGCATCTTGGCGATGGCCCGATGAGAGAGTGCGACGCTGTGGGACATGACGAGGGTTGTGTAGAGCAAAAGGTGTGGGAAGGCGATACAGCTGCACGCGTGGCGCACGTGAACACGTTTTTTCTTTTACGGGGTGGGTGTTGGAGAAGCTTCACTTGTCGCAAACGGATCGCCGCACAGTTTGTTGCCGGTGCGCACGTTGTCGGCGATGAACTGCTTGGCGTCCGACGACAGCGAGTGCCAGCTCTGGATGAACTCGCAGCTGGAGACGAGGAACACGCTGCTGGGGCAGCGGAAGTCGTCGCTCAGCTGCGAGTTGAGCGTGAACAGATACTCCTCGTTGTCCAGTAAACTGTTGGAGCCGCATTGATTGGCGTCGATGCTTGTCTCCAGATACGCGATCCCGTCCTCTGGCATGCTTCCTTTCATCAGCTGCGTCACGTTGGCGATGTACGTGAGACGGCCGTTTTCGCGGTCCTTCTGCGCGTGGCAGCGACGCGCGGCGCAGTTGTCGAACCTGGTGAGGATGGTTGCGCGGAACGACGTGGTGGCGCTGCAATATGCGCGCTCCAGCGTTTGCGCGATGCAGCTACATGACAGCGATTGCGCGACGAGTACACTGCCGATGCACAGCAGCAGCAGCAGACGCTTCATGGTTTTGGCGGCTGCTCAAGGCGTGTGGCAGACTGCTTTGGAGCCGTTGCGTGCTTGGCTTGAGCACTGCATCGCTTATTCTGGGTGGCGAGCAGGTGGCGAGAACAGCCGAAGGGCGGCTGGCGGTGCGCGGAATAGGCGTCGCGCGCTGTGTGTGCCGGGACAAGGAAGGCGGCCGCCGCTGTTGCGGGCCACTCGCGCTCGAGGCCCGAGCGCGTTTCGCCTGGGCGAATTGGTGCGCTAACGCTGTGAGATGATGACAAACAAACAATGTGGGGATGACTCGAAATGACGGCTATCTATTGTATGTTCGTTTATTGGGCGCTTGTTGTGTGTCATCTCTCGAGTGTGGCATGCGATACTTGCGAGTGTATCTAACTCAGTGTTGTTACAGTTTGTCATCATCGAATACGTCGCACAAAGTATCGATGACAAAGAGTACATCGCTCGTCAGCAACAACAACGCTTCCTACAACACCTCTTCCGATAGCAGCACTTCTTCACGGGCGGACATGGCGGTGGCTCCGGGCACGGCGGCGGCTCCGGGCATGGAGGCGGCTCCGGGCATGGAGGCGGCTCCGGGCACGGCGGAGGCTCCGGGCACGGCGGAGGCTCCGGGCACGGCGGAGGCTCGGGGCACGGCGGAGGCTCGGGGCACGGCGGAGGCTCGGGGCATGGCGGCGGCTCCGGGCACTGTGGGCAGCAGGTCTTGACTGTGACGCAGCAGCGTCGACAGCACCTGCCCATGGCGTCTGCGTGCGCGACGCGCCGCTGTTTGTCGGACGGCGTGTGCGAGTGGGAGCGACGCACAACGGAGGCGCGTCTTATATACGCCGAGCGCTGCGCGATGCTGCTGCTTGCGGCGCGCGCGCGGCGTGACAAGCGCTGACGTGTTGTTGCGACGTGCGCTACGTGCGCCGCTGCCATTGGGCGGCGCCGCCGCAGTTGCGTGCGTGAGATGCAGCTTACCGCTGCCGCTGCAGATTGCGTCTCCGCCGAGCAACCGTAGGCGTATTGGATACCTACGCTTGTACATGTATCCATTCATGCTGCAGCGCGCGTCGCGAGAGCCGCGTGTCATACACAACTTGCGCAAGCACCGAGCGGTGAGTATATATAGATAGATAGCCAAACCAATTCCATGTCAATTCACTCCTGGAGCCCTCATCTGTAGAGCATGTGAGCGCCAATATCGTCGCTCCCGCTTAGCACAGTTACAGTCCGCACTTTACAGCTAAACGTATTCCAACGCGTTGCCTTCTACCGAAACCGTACACACATATAATGTACAAGTGAAGGCCAGAGAACACAACATTTGTCACTGGGAAACCCTGAGGCATGTAACGTCTGTATCATTCGAACGATGCATCGCTCCATTGTTTCCGAGTTCAGCACCTGTATGTAACGTCTTCAGAGCACCGACCTTGTCAGAGCGCGCCCTGCTTTGCAATTGTGCTTGTATTACAGCAGTTGATGTCACAGATCGTACCATGACGAACAACACAATGTAAGTTTCATCTTGTCGTCAAGCTAAATCCTGTTGTCCATATTCCTTTATCACACCGCACTCAACAAGCAGCCCAGCACGTCTTCGTAACGTCGCATGGTACTGTACACGTTTTGCTCCCAACTGTTTCCTTCCTTAATTGCACACTGCGATAGATAATACATAAAGAGTCCAGAAGCAAAGCACTCCTCAAGTTGATCCACATTTAATCTATCGATTTCATAAAATACTCCCGTGCCTCTCGCGAGAATGCGCGTGCAGGGAAGCAATGACAGATATCCAAATACTGTACAGGTAGCTGCCGTGGCCACGAGTAACCTCGGGACTGCTAGAAATCCTCGCGTTTCTTGGGTGGAGTATACATATGAAGGTACCGTCGTACTACGGATACCATAGTAGTAGGTAGTCGCCCGAAAGCAATGATATGCCGATATTCTGTCAGATTCATTCATTAGGACTTCTGCCACTCATTTCGACAGAGGTCTTCAACTCATGGATTCCCTCCCGAACGCCAACAATATCAGTATGTGGTACACCTTCTTGCTTGTTTTCGGAATATACACCATACTCACTATACGACCCAAACCAAGTGTTTACCCGGAGAAAGTCGACCAACAGGCCATCCAAAACAATGCAATGTCCTTTCCTCAAATGAGACGGTGGTCTCAGGCTGGAACAACAAAACAAATACCGGATGTACACAATTCTAAAGCTCATGTCGTGCTTCACGGTGGGAGCAGTGAACACATCAATGAGAAGATTACTGAACTCGAACTGGATCTGCAGCGAAACGGCGGAAAGTATCGAGTATTGCTTCTCAAGAATGGCGTATATCACATCAACGATCGAGTTCGAATGAAAAGCAACATAATACTCAAAGGTCAAAGTCGAGATGGTGTTCGTTGCATCGTAAACATGACGTCTCGCTCAGCGTTTTACATAGGAGATATTGAAGGTAGTGGAATATATCGAATGACCATCATGGGCTCATGGGGGAGGCCAAAGCGCAAATGGAACATTGGCAACAACAAGAAGAATAAGGAATTGCCAGGCAACAGTAACATTTCTGTTTACTTTTCGAAGTTGGCAAGAGACTGTTGGATTGATAACGTCAAAATCTTGGACAGTGCCAACTTTCCTCTTCGTTGCGCCGGGCAGCATATTACAATGCGAAACCTCGTGGTCAATCGAGTACACAACAAGCACGCAGGGTCTCATGGATACTGGATCATTCTAGGACGAGACAATCTTATCACAAAGTCAAAAGCTACTCAGCTTCGACACATATCTATACAAGGCAATCGGGCGGAATACAACGTCTTGTATGACAACAATTTCGAGCAAGAAATTAGCTTTCATGTGGGTGACCTGGGAAACAACTTAATAGAGCATAATCGCATCACACTTCCCAAGGGAATGCCAAACGGAAGCAATGGTCGACCGGACTATCGAGCTATAATGGGTCCCTGGTCTTACGTGCATGAAAAGTCTAAGGTTCCCAACTTTTTACACAAGAACACTTTGCTTGAGCGCAATCATGGAGATATGAGACGCATGACAGACGACAAAGTGTACAAAGGACCAATCTTTGAGACAGCTAATGGTGAAGAACAAACAAGGAACTTCCCAGCATCAGAGCAGAAACCAATAGGCGGAACGTTGTATCCCATACGTTTCTAGACGATGAATTCTCCATGATCAAGGATCCTTGTGTTAGGCCAGTATGGTCATTGCGGCAGAAGGCGATCGTAACAGTAACCGTTCGCCCACGTGGGCCGCATACAACCAGCGACCGGTGCACCGTCGAAACCCCTGGGGCTCTTTCCATTTGCGATCCCAGAAGTCCATTGGTGTACCTAACGCGTTGCGCTTCGATGATTTGGATCCTCAGGAGACCACTGCTGCGAAAGCGAGCAGCTCGAACGGCAAACCGCCTCCCCCACCGTCCAATGCAGCGCAACGGCAACGCCTGAAGGTCACAATACTTGAAACACCCACTACCATTTCTGGTAGGAGAGACGTGGCCCTCTTTCCGCATTGGAGACTGTCGCTCCATTGGATAACTCCCCAGCAGAGGATTAGGCCAGCATCAGCGAACGAGGAGAAAGAGTGGCCATGGCCTTTGAACGTCTGGGTAAACAAACTGATGAATACCCTGAAACTCTATCAGAGTTGGCCGGCGGCTTGGGCCCGAAGGAAATTCTAATTCCTTTCATCGTGGAGGCAATGCGACAGTATCGCACTGATCCCAAAGTAGCTGATCGTGCTTTGACTATCCTCAGGCGCGTAACCGCTTCTGAAAACTGTTGAAGATGCATTGGCGAAAACGGCGGCATTGAGGCCGTGGTGGGAATTATGAGAGATCATTAGCTACGCTCTGGTATTCAAACTCAAGGTTGCTTGACCTTGGCCAATCTTGCTTTCCGCAACCGCAACAACAACGAGGCGGTATTGAAATGCGGTGGTCTCAAAGTGGTCGTGGGTGCGCTTTCTGTCCATCCAAACGCTGAACAAATCCAAGCGTGGGGGATGCTTGCCGCCTATTGCGTAACCTTCTGGAAGGCGCGTGTCAGAAACCAGCGCAATATGGTGAAGCACAGAGGAACTGTCCTCGTTCTGGCATCCTCGTTCTGGATGCTGTCCGTGTACATGGTGAAGCCCTTGCCGGAGTTGCTGAGCACAGCGTGGCCATCTCTGTTAATATGGCAGCAAATCGTGGTTTCGTATCCCAGCTTCAGGAAGGCAGCGGCGACGTTAGTCAACTAGCCAGGAAGCTCCGGAAAGCTCATGAAGGGACAGTGTAGCTGTGTTCAACCTGATGGGATTAGGCCACGGCGTATTCAACTCGGTGAGGCTGACGGCCGAGAACGATAATCATGATGGTAGCGTTAGCGTTACCCTTGGGTAGCCTTGTTTGCGACTTATTGCCACCTTGTCGGTCATGATGATCGATTATGATAATCGCCATCAATCGATCATCATGATCGCCATGGAGGCAAAGAAGTCGCAAACAAGGCTACCCAAGGGTAACCAACGGCAAACTGGCTCAAATCGCGAATTTCGGTTCAACTGCGCAGCTCTGCTCACCGCGGGATCGGGGAACACGGGAAGCGGCAGACCGCAACCGACATTCGCTCGCGAACGCCCCACGGAAGCGCTCGCCTCCGCCCCGCCATGTTTCGCGCCGCCTTCAGCTTCGCAGTCATAGGCCGCTCCGGCGACGCGCCACGTCCACCACAGCCACCGTCGCCCCGCCCGTCACCACTATCTTCCCACCGACTGTCGCGCCGCGCGATACTCCGACTCGTGCCGTTCTCCCCCCTCATCGCCACCACCGTCTGCGCGCGCGCCGCAGCCGACGGCGAGCTGCCTCGCTCGGAGGCCGAATGGCGCGAACGGCTGACGGAGGCACAGTTCTACGTGCTGCGCGAGCACGGCACGGAGCGGCCGTTCACTTCTGCGCTCAATGACGAGAAGCGTCGCGGCACGTTCTGTTGCGCGGGGTGCGGCGCGCCGGTGTTTCCGTCGGAGGCCAAGTTCAATTCGGGGACGGGGTGGCCGTCTTTCACCTACTCGGTGGAGAAGCGCGTTCGGGTGAAGCAGTCGTTCAGTGACCGGTTGTTGTTGCGGAAGGAGATTTCTTGCGCAAGATGTGGTGGCCACTTGGGGCATGTTTTCGAAGATGGGCCGGCCCCGACTGGGCTGCGTTATTGCATCAACGGGGTGGCGCTTTCGTTTTCGGCATTGTGAATCCAACTACATGGACATGTTAATATACGAGCAGATTTCTTTCCCATCATTTCGTGTCGTGTTGCGTCCAGAACGCACTGCGTTCTGACCTAGTCCTCTCTTGCATTCCCCGTGCTTGTTCTGCATCTGGGCAAGTAGATACCAATTTGGGGTTTGTACATCTTTGGTCGAAGTGCTTTTTTCTTATTATGATCTACGTCGTCTAGAACTCCTGGTCTACAATCACGCACTATTATTTCCCGAATGGAAGACCGAAGCGGATGCAGACATGGTGTATGGTCCACATGAAACTGTGATATGATCTTCTTCTTCATAAGTGTGGTTTGTTACTCCCTATCTCGAAGTAACAAGAAGCTACATTATCTACATGTAAACTTCTCTCCCAAAAAAGGCAAAGAACTTTGAAGGCCATTCTTTGATCATCTCAATCATTGTCTTGTTCTTTCTTTCCTGTGGAGTCGGCAACTATTTTCTTCTTGAACTGTTTGTTAGCGGGCACCGGAACAACACGTGGTCTACATCTTTTGTGATATGATCGTTTCTTCCTTCCTTCCAGTCAGGAGTACTTCGAAATTGTTTGACAAGCATGAAAACAATGGATTCAAACTGCGGCGAACAATTACTCTCCTCTTCACATCTGCGCACTCCGCAAGCACCAAAAGGTGTTGTTAAAACATTGATGGCAACGCTCTTTATGCTAATTCATATACACTATCGTTCCCAGACAACTCAGTATCTCTCCTGTACGTGAAACCCCATGATGCGGAGTTCTCGATTCGTTGATGACACTGGTTCAATAAAACAGCGCAATTGGTTCTTTTGAGGCCTAGCTCTTGTCCTCGAACTTGTAGAGCTCATTGTTTAGGGCTCCTTGAAAGAGGTTGTCGAACTTCACACACAGCATATGCAGAAAGTTCGCCCCTATATAGTTACATTGTATTACCTAGAATTTCTTCTTTCCACTTTGGTTGTTCACTTCATCCAGAACCGGTAGGTATTTCAGGCCCTCGTCTCAAGACTTTGCATATTCGAACTGCTAGCTTTTCAATCGGAACGGAAGTCGCTCTAAACCAATGCCTTGCAAAACTGTTCTGCTCTCTTCCCCCAGTATCTATACGTATTGTTCGATACGACTCAAACGCGTTGCGATTGCGGTACGAACGTCACCAAAGATGCGGTTCACGTTCTATTTTGGGTTCGTTTTGACCACCGGAGAACGAGCTCCCCGCTCCGCGATAATAAATTAGGAGAACGATGATGGTAGTGATCAAGCAATAGTCTCCAATTTTTTTGGACTTGTTTGGGGGGAGCAGGCTGTGGGAAAGCGCTTTATATAGACAGGTTGGTTCTCCTGCTATTTTAAGAAAAAGAAGTCACAGACAACACTAAAGAAGAAGATAAAAGAATTAGGTATACCATTAGTGTACTAATTAGCACTGTGTTAGAGAGTTAGAAAGTCATGCTTCCTCTCTGATAAGCAGTGAGCTACAAGTGAAAGCGAGAGATCAAATTATAAAACAGTCCACCGTGGTTGAACCATTTGCTTCTGGGCGGCCTGAAGCATGTAACTTCTCTATCATTCAAACGATGCACTGGTCGATTATTTCCGAATTCAGCACTCGCGGCTAGCTTCGTGTATGCCTGAATATCATCGGAGTGTACTGCGTGTTCTTGGATTGCAACCAGCCACGTAACTTCTTCAGAGCACGGAGGCGTTGTCAAGGAGCCTTGGTACGTGCAGTATCCTCTATGGCCGATGAAAGACGGCATATGCACAGAGAAGGTATGCCTTTCGTTGTGAATATGATCCACGATAGAGTGGAACGATCTCTTGGCCACACTGAAAGATGAGGGAGGCCTCAACAAACCATTCTGATGTCGTCGTTCTGCCTTGGGTTTGTCCGTGAACAAGGTACTGATCACAAGCAAAGACGCGTCAGACGAGCTGTGCACCATGTGCGCTTCCAGCGGATAATGCTCCCCGTTCACAGTGTGTTCACTTGGAGAATGGAAGTGAAGGTTCACCACATGAAAGCGCTTTCCATTATACGTAGTATGTCCACATCTATGCTGTGTCTCACAGTTGAGCGCCCAGTTAGACGTTCCGTTGCTGAACGAGAAGAATGCAGTGTGCGGCTTGACCACTGGTGCGTTCTCCCAACCACCGTTGTGGACGCTTCTAGGAACGATATTGATCGGGCTCTGATGATGGCCAGCGGAGCAGGTTGCGAAGTCGTGCTCTAAGGAGCCCCAATGGGAAGGACCATTATCGGCATTTCGGTCGTAGGAATAGCCTCCTGATTCACCTGATCGAACAACCGGTTTTATGGAAACAGATGCGATTGCAACATGCGTCGCAATAAATAACGATGAGAGAAGGAGGGCGAGCTTCATATCTGAAATGCAAGAGATGTGATTCGGTGTGAATGTTATGGTCTAACAATGGGACGAAGTTGTTATTGCAAAGTTTGGAAGACGAAGGTCCTCTTTTTATAGGCAGAGGCAAGTGATCTGGCGGATTGCACAAGCACGAAGAAATGGCTGGCAGCATTTCGCACAGGCGCACTACATATGTACTTTTTCTCATCTGAGCATAAGCTGATCTCAGCGGCATTGCTCTCCAGCACAATGCGTTCTAACTGCACGACTTTTCGAGCGGCTTTGATCAACATGATCGTGGTCAAGGCCCAATGTGAGACTGCAGACACGTCTCATGACAGGAAGCTTTGACGGACTCCTCGCTGTTGGACCGTGTGGAAATTTTGGCAAATGCGGGAAAGCAGCAAGGTCACAGAAAGAGAAAGTTTCAGAAAATTATAATTTAATTTTCTACTACGCCTGTGAAGTGGACGCTTCGAAGGTCTTTTCAAAACGCCGGAAGTTTTTTAATGGCTGATACTAGACCAGGAGGCGATACCCAATGGGAGCAAGCGGAGTGCACAAATGTGGAATAGCTCACAACAGGGGTGCACGCACGAAATTTACCAGTAGAGTTACCGTTGGTAATGGGGAAGCGGTGTCCATGCTTGTTAGACGAGTTGTTGCGCGCGGGGCAAGAAGTAGGGCCGAAGGCGGGCACAGGCTGCCAGGAAAACTCCCTGAGCTTCCTTCTTTCTCTCTGGCGCCTTCTCGGGGTTTGCTAGGACAGCGAGCCCCTGTTTATTGTAGGCCCCCTCCCGGACGCGCCTCCAACCGCGAGGTGCGCCGGGAGGTGAAAGTGATAAAAAGCTCGTGGCGTCCTATCGCGGCGTAGTTAGTGACGGCTAAGGAGGGGGGCCGCTGGAGCGGACCGGAACCGTGTCACAGCTGTCCACACCCCCGCCGTTTCCGTTGAACCTCCAGCAAACGGAAATAAATTTGAAAAGAAAAAACACACGTGTAATTATGCGCCTGCGGCTGGGAGGCAGTTAATAGATTGCTTGTCCGTTGCGCTCCATCCTCCGACCTTCTCCGACCTCCACTCTCACGCTGATCGTCGTGGAGGACGGCTCTTTGATCTGTAGGTTTATTGTGGCTACCTCCGCGGCGCCAGAAAGAGTTGCATCGCTGACGGGCTCGCCAAGTCTACTGACTGGTTCTAACTTCGAGATCTTCAACTACTGGAAGGTAAGTAACTCCACAACTATACCACTTCTGATATTCTTTTTCTTGCGTTACAGAATGCTGATCATCAAATCTAGGGCTGTCAGGATTACGTCCGACAGCCGAAGCTCAAGAAGTGAAGTGGTTTTGGCGAAGAAGTTCCGCGGCGGCTACGCCATGAATAAGCGCACAACTAAACATAGCACTCGTGCGAATAAAAGCAACGAAGTTACTAATTCTGTTATCGTTACGTCGCGCATACGTCAAGCTCATCGCGAGCACGTGCGCAACGCCGTCTTTCCTTTCAAGCAGCGTGCGGATCAGTCTGCGATTTCCTTTGAGGATACCGAGAAGTGGACCATGAATAACATCGCCACAATAATGCGTGTGGATGAGGGCGGTTTGGAGTGTTACACGGTCGAGCACTGCGACGGTGACCATATCACCGGATACGCCATTGATATCGACCGCATTGCTGGGGGGCGTGTCAGAAAGTGGTGCCAAGCGCGTCCTAAGGTGCCTCTAGATCATGCGACCGCCGAAAGGTATGGTCTTTACAACTCTGGCGAGGGCTCTTCCGAAGAGTGGACCATCGACGAAGTCATGTACGTGGCGGAGGACCAGACCATGCCGGCCGAGGTTGGCGTCCGTCGTCTTGAAGGCGGGCGTTATTACGCGCACAACAACGATGAGGCGTTTTGGGGCTGGTGCCGTATCGAGTTTGGTTCTCTCGGCGGGCCGGCGTTGACCAATGCCCTCATTCATCTTGGAGTGTGGAAGGGCGGAGTCCCGTACCGAAAGGAATTAGACCGTGTCACTGGATCCATGACGGTCGTTGCCATTGATGACGACAGGGTCCTGGACGCTCTAGATGCTCATTGAATGAGTCACCCTGGCGTGCCTGTTCGCGTTTCAAGCCCGGGCAACCGTGGTATAACCGACAAAACCAAGCGGTTCGAGCTTCATGGCGCTCGCATGCTGGTTGCTAGGACGGCAAACCTGTGCCTACAAAACTCGGTTGCGAATGCAATCGCTCGTGTTGTTGGAGAGGACTATGCGAGGGAGAAGATGTATTCAGAAGTGATGCCTAGCATGCTATCGTTTGCAGATGCAGCTGGATGGGCTATGGTCCATGCCGACAAGGTGAAGTTGGGGCGAGTGCACTTCGATTATCACAAGTATGGGGGGTACATCAAGTATCTCCTCATGCAGGAGGAAGGCGTCTACCTTGTGCGCTTGAGAGCCAGGAACGTAGATCATGTGATCTGCATTGACTGTGAGGAGGGAGAAGTGCTTGATTCCGTTGAGCGTTACCCTTTGAAGCTGTGTGAGTTCGTTATCAGGTGCTGCGCTGGGGATCCTGCTTTGTTCGATCTTATTCTGGAGGTCCGACACGTGCGCACTGTGCAGCGTCGTGAAGGGAGTGAGAAGAATAAGAACAAGAGCGGGGCCGCGAACTGTGCTAGGCGCAAGGCAAGGGCAAGCAAGGGCAAGTAGAGGAAGAGTAGTAAGATAAACAACAAGTAATGCCTTGCTTAGGATTGTGTGATTGAATCTAGTAACTCTTTGGGTAGCTGCCCCTCGACCATTATAGTATTCAAGCCCTTAAACATGTGAGGGTTGATCTTCGTAAGGGCGTCAGCCGGGTTCCTGTGTCCCGGTATCGACTCTAGAGAGTTGATCTCCCGGGCTTCAAAGGAGTCACGGAGACGCGCTACTGTGGGGCGGAGACGAAAGTCCTTCTGTTCGTGTAGTGTAGATATTGTGCTGTAGAGCCCAAACGAGTCTACTAACATCTTAAGGTTTGGTCTCGGACCCTGGCCCTGAGGATGTATAAGGTACGGCACCGTTTCAGCCAGATGGATGGCTCGGTCTGCCGTGTGGGCTGCGGCAAGGATTTCCGCTCCAGCAGAGGAGAATGAAACTCGGTTCTGCTTGGAGCTGTGCCAGTCGAGTACATGGAACTTATGGCGATCTCGTGAGGCGAATGAAAATCCGCACAGGAACCCTGTCTGTCAGTAGGAAGTGTTGCCTGATGCGGCATCGCTGAATGCCATCACTCCCGCTTTGAAGTGGCTGGCAGACACGGACTCAGCAGGGGCTCTGTAGAAGAGAGTTGGCGACAGCGACCTTAAGTGGGGCAAAGCTTGGTTGAGTTGTCTTATATGAGAGACCTTGAGGTGGGAGACGTTCTGTTGCAGCTTGCTCGCCACTAAGGCGGCTTGTGGGAGAATGCCGTGACCTAGGAAGTTTAGCTTCCCGGTCAGTGCTTGGAACCGACGTAGCTCTTCTAGTGTGCACTCACTGTCGTGTTCTTTTTTGCGCTCATGACTGAGCTCAATGGGCTTGACGGTCGAGAGAAACTCCTCCATACTCAAGGAGACGCTGTAATCTGAATGTTGTTTGACAAATAAGCGGTTGAAAACAATGTCCTGTCCTTTGTTAAATCGGCCCACATCGAACTTGGAAGAGATTTGCTGCCGAAAACGCTCCATGCGTTCGGGTTTTCCGGCAAATATCATGTCGTCGACGACTTTGACTAGTGCCAACACGAGTTCGTCGCCTTCCCACATCAGAAAGAGTTGTGGGATTCCAAGGACGTCGACAAAGCCTATGTCGAGAAGCCATTCCTCCACGCAGAGTTGCCATAGCCGTCCGGACTCTACAAGTCCATAGGCTGGAGCGAGTAGCTTCCAGACTTCGTCGGTGCAAGTGCTCCACCCACGTGGGGGGCGCATGTATATGTCTCGCTTCAACTCTCCGGCTTGGAGGTAAGCCGACTTTACGTCCAGGGAGGCGATAGGGAAGTGGAACAAGGAGGATAGGGAGAGGAGCGTGCGGATTGTGGAAAACTGCGCCGTCGAAGAATCGGAGCGAAGATCGTCCTTCTCGCGATCCCTATTCTCATGAGGGACTAGGCGGCACTTTAGCTTCATGGTCTTCCCTTCACCGTCGTGTTTTACGACGAAGAAGTGGTGAGAGGAGATGAGGTTGGCATCCCTAGGGATGGACCGAATGGATACCGCACGATACGCTCCCTTCTCCTTGTAGTTTCGCTTCTCCTTGGCAATAGATTCATCAAGTAGCCACCTCGGCGCGCCTTGGAGCTTGTGTTCCGTGAGTGGGTCATTGCCAAACTTCTCATGAAGCTGCTTCAAGATGGTTTGCTTGGTGGAGGTTAGGGATGCTTTTGGAGGAATAGCAGTTGAGGATGAAGCCAGTTCGCCAATGTCCTTCGACGGTATGTCGAAAGGACGAATGGTGGTTGCCCCGGCTAGGTACGCGGAGCTAAGGGGATGATCATCCCACTCTGCAAAGGCAGTGTGCATCTCTTGACCATCCTCAAGAATTGGTGGCTCCTCTGTTATTTGAACGAGCGGGTTGGTTGAGAGTTCCGGCTGTTCCTGCTGTGGGACCACTTCAGAGTCGGGAGAAGGTTGAGGAAATTGGGTGTACCCGAGTTCTATGCGCTCGAGTTCTTCGAGCAGCTTAGACTTGGGGCGTAGGCGAAGGTCTTCGTACGCAACAGTATACGAGAAACCGCGGAGGTCTTCTGTCGCCGAGACGATTACGAAGTGTTCATAGACCTCCTTGACAAACCCTGGATACCACTGTCCCCTCCTTGCGATTTTCACAAAGTAATAGACAGGTGTCTTGGGAACAAGTAGTGTTTTGTCAAAGTGCCTTACGTTTTTCGTGCGTAAGAACATATGCAGGGCTTGACGAGCTGCTTTTTCGTGGTAGGCATCGGCGAGATCCTTGGTGAGCCTGGCCTTTGGCAGGCCCTGGAGTGCCGGCCTATACCCTCGAGCCAGCTCGAAACTTGATACGAACCTCGAACCTAGCAGGATGTTCTTGAGGAATGTGGCTCTAGAGACCAATTCTTGGTCAGAGGGGCACTGTTGCCATCTAGGAGCCGTGAATTGTCAGTCTTTAACGAGGCGTTGGATCAGGAATCTGATGGCCTCGTTGGAGGACTCGACGATTCCTAGCTTATTGTGGCGACGGGATGGCCTGGCACAAAATGTAATGCCATGCAAGGCACACATTGCTCTGAAGTCTTCGCAGTCGAATTCTGGGTCGCCCGAGAGTTCTGTGGGGCGCCGTGGGTTGAGATCCAATGGATCACAAAGCTTTCCGCAGCTTTTTTCATGTTCCTTGAGAAGCATAACCACGCGGCTGAGAAGCCTGAGGCTGCATCCTTCATGTGGAGGATTGGAAGGTTGCCGAGTTCGGCTACAAACATGAAGTCCACTTGGACATGGTCATTGAATTCCTTCAAAATACGGGAGAAAGAGACCTTTCTGGACGTGAGTGGGCGGCCAGTGCTCGCACATGTCGTACATGAGTCGAAGGAGGATTGTAGCAGGGCTTCGAGCGTCCTTGTGAGGACTCCAGAACGCTGACAGATTCTCTTCATGTCCTTCGGGCGTAAATGGGTGTAGAGATGGAAGCGTTTGGCGAAGCGCTCCTCATTCTTTATGACATTTCCCTTGAAGGCAAGGTTCTTCGCATGGGTGAAGAAGGACTTCACTGATTTGGTGCACGAAGGGACGACGAGGAGTCTGGTGCGCTTCGTCAGTTCGGAACCGGTATGGTAGGTTCGGAGAAGGACAGGTGCGGAGTGGTTTCCCACTATCCCTTGACGGATGCGGATCTTGTTCTCCCGATTCAGGAGGTCGGAACGTGATAGTACATCGTTCCCCAACAAGATTGGTCCCCTACCGTGTACTACATAGAACGGTAGCACGAAGGGGGTTCCGTTTTCGTCAGTGCCTTGAAATTTCCACATGGCAAAGGTTGGTGCGGCGTCTACGCATTCCTCTCCGAAGCCGTGGAGGAAGGGCTCGCAATCTAGCTCGTCGAGAACTAGTTCTGTCCCAAAGGAGACGCAGAGCTGTGCTATGGCGCACAAAGACCCTACACTCTTTGGGCAACTTGGATCGACGATAGGGTTTGCGTCTGCGAACGCGGGAAACAGGTCAGAATAGGCTCCTTTCCCTGCAGTTAGGGATGACTGCGTTGGGAGGGGTTGAAGCCTTTTCGAAAACCCTTGTCCGACTTAGCCGGGGCGTCATGTTTGCCTTTCCCTTCCTTGACAGCACGAATGCGTTTGGTTTCGTGTGACGGGCTTTGGCACTCATAACTCCCGCGGAGATGAGTCTTAGAGCCACAGTCAAAGCAGTACCCAGCCTCCCGCTCGGTCTTTCGTTTGTTTGACCGGCGGGGTCGAGAGGAATTGCCGCGCTGTTCGTTTTGCGCGCGCTGGGGAGCGGTGGTGCTCTGGCTTGGCTGTGATTGCCTCTGGTAAGCTGCCAATGCCTGCTGAACGCGTTGTCCGACCATGTTTTCAATATCAGCCTTCGTATAAGATTTGTCTGCCGACTTGGGCGTAAAGGTCAGATTGCGTATAACCTTAACGGCGTCGTCAAGGTTCAGCTTGCAACGAGGGCCAGTGGAAAACATGTCACGAATGTGGTTCTCATCTGGAGTTCGGTCATTAAGATAACTCAATGACTTCCGAATAACTCTCGAGGAGCCCGTGTGCGCCGCTGACTAGGTCAGTGGCCTTGCGACGAACGGTATTAGCGTTGTCGGAAGGTGGCGGCAGGGCATTGTCGGAGTTGAATATATCGGCAAACTTGTTGAAGAACTCGAGGACGGACGCATGGGAACTCTTCGTTATCGACACTTCCGCCTCAGGTTCGTCTTTTTGACGAGCTTCCGCTAGTGCAACAAGTTGCAACTTGGCGTTGGTTAACGTCTCCTCACTTAGTAAAGCGTTGTTTAGGAGCGTTATTGCAAGGACCTCACTGACTTGAGAGGAAGTCGATAGTCCAACCTGCATAAGATGATCGGCTGCCAAGCCTCGGAAGCGAGATACGAAAGCGTTCAAATCTTCGCTGCGGCGACGCTTGCACTGAGTTACCTCAGTGAAGGATGAGATCAATCGTGTTACAATTGCTATCGGAGGATCGACTGCGATGAGTTTGACGATGTCCTTGACTGCCTCAATTTGATCGTTGTGATTTAAATCGATAAGTTGCTTAGCGACTGCCTCATCAACTATAGATTTCTGCTCACGAGGTAGACCACGGTCATAAAAGTGACGAGCAAGAGTGGCGTAGACAGTTTTGTACAACCGGTCGGTGCCTTTCTCTGCGGCGGCTTGTATGGTTTCCACCTAACGTGAAGCGTCGCGACGATACTCTTGGAGGTCGCCTTCCGGCTTAAACATCGGAGGATCGGTCGGTGAAAGTGGTTTAGAGGAACTTAAACCTGGGCCCATAACTGGGGAAGCGGTGTCCATGCTTGTTAGACGAGTCGTTGCGCGCGGGGCAAGAAGTAGGGCCGAAGGCGGGCACAGGCTGCCAGGAAAACTCCCTGAGCTTCCTTCTTTCTCTCTGGCGCCTTCTCGGGGTTCGCTAGGACAGCGAGCCCCTGTTTATTGTAGGCCCCCTCCCGGACGCGCCTCCAACCGGTCGGTGCCTTTCTCTGCGGCGGCTTGTATGGTTTCCACCCAACGTAAAACGTCGCGACGATACTCTTGGAGGTCGCCTTCCGGCTTAAACATCGGAGGATCGGTCGGTGAAAGTGGTTTAGAGGAACTTAAACCTGGGCCCATAACTGGGGAAGCGGTGTCCATGCTTGTTAGACGAGTCGTTGCGCGCGGGGCAAGAAGTAGGGCCGAAGGCGGGCACAGGCTGCCAGGAAAACTCCCTGAGCTTCCTTCTTTCTCTCTGGCGCCTTCTCGGGGTTCGCTAGGAAAGCGAGCCCCTGTTTATTGTAGGCCCCCTCCCGGACGCGCCTCCAACCGCGAGGTGCGCCGGGAGTTGAAAGTGATAGGACGCTCGTGGCGTCCTATCGCAGCGTAGTTAGTGACGGCTAAGGAGGGGGGCCGCTGGAGCGGAACGGAACCGTGTCACAGCTGTCCACAGGTAACGCTACCTGGCGCCCCGCGCAAACGCATCAACTCGTAGATACAACGACAAACAACAGAGCGATGTGCTCAGCTGCCGAGAGCCTCGACTTGGAGCGCCAACACCGCAGAATGTGCATTTCATCATGGATATGGATCACGAGCTCAGTGGCGGACGTGTGGTGTCGAGCCATCGTGGAAGCGCTCTGTGCTGCGCACCACAGCCGTCGCTACTCTAGTTCTGATGTGAGAGTGATGTGGCGCTAGCAGCGTTAATATAATGCACGACGTACATCTGCAAGTCACTAATCTCAGTCTCCCCGATGAGCCAACGTTTTCGCTCTGCGGTCAGTTGCGCGGTTTCTGCACGAAACCCGTGTCCTGGAAGAAGTACTTGCAGTTCTGTTGTCGGATTGGCACAAACTCGAGGCCGACGTCGAAGCCGCGGCACGCCAGCTTATGTCTTAGCAAGCGAAGCACCACGCGCGCGATAGGAGCCCGGCGCAGAAAGTATCGCGCTGAAATGTAGGAGCCCGGCGCGGGCACTCCGTCTCGAGCAGGAAAGCATTGATACAGCGCAGCAGCAAAGTAGCCGGTGTATGGAGTACCGAGCAGAGCGGCGACGTTGAAGCGTGCAGGGTTAAATGGACCCGGCGGCAGGGCTGGAACAGAGATCTCGAGGCTACCCGTTCCAGGCGCTTCCGGGCGTGGCGCGATGAAAACGTTCTCGCACGACGGGATGCCGTCGGCGCGTCGCACCGCGCAATTTAAGGCGGAGAAGTTTCCGGAGGCGTTGAGCGTGTAGTTGGACGTAGAACACGGCTCCGACCCGTCGAAGCGTAACGCAGATCCCGCGGCGTATAGCAGGAACCATGTGCCTTGAAAGGATGGCTTGCTTAGCGAGGAGACCACTGGAGGGTCCAGGCAGAAGGTGATGGACGGCGAGTTGGGCTCCGTCGGGGCGCTGCTATGACTCCTCGGAGCTGTGAGCATGCGGGACGACGGAGTTGCCCATACTCTCACAGCCAGAAGCATGAAGAAGAACACTATTGGCTTGAACATGGCTGGGGTACTACGACTGTGTATTGTCCTGGTATTGTAACTGCCAAGGCTGTGCATGAGTTGTTCAGTGTCGCTGAAACGAGTACGTATATAACACAAGTCGTGATAGATCGTTTGCGTGACGTCTGAGTGTGATCTGGGCCTCGTGGCGCACACGAAATTACTGCTACCCGCAAAATGGAACGCAAGTTGGCTACAGAGAACAGTCATGGCTTGCCCTCTTACCCTTGGTAATCGAGTTGACTGTGGTGAAGTTGGCCGATGAACTGTTGGGATACTGTACCAACGGTACATACCTTCGTAGATCTACATGAACTCATCTGTTCTTCACCTTATCTGGGGCAATGACTCGAGTTGTCCATTGCGTAGACGGTAGCGAGGCGAGTGGGGTTGACGAGCGGGCCGGCTAGAGCAAACGGGAGCAAGGACCAGCAGAAAGAGGGAGAGACTGTTCTCTCCGTGCTGGCTCCCCCGGGACTCGCGCAGGCGCTGCGGAGTCCCGGTATTTTATTATAGTGGTGTTAGGCGCGCCTCTAGCGCGGAGGCGCGCCCGAGCTCAAAGTGATAGGGCGCTCAGGGGGCTGGGCACATGAGCGCGTAGTGATGGCTGACACGAAGAGGCCCGCCAACGGCGGCTGGGCCTCGAGCACCGTGTACAGCTGTCCACACACCCCCTGTTGCTCTGGATTAGATTCCAGAGCAAAAGATGCTAAAAAAATTTAATCGCGCGCCGCATCCTCCAGCCAGCTGGCAGCTAGCTGGCAGCCAGCTGGCAGCTGTCTGGGTAGTATTTGACACTCGCGCGCTACCCGCTGTGGCGGTCGTCGCTCCTTCCTCGACAACTGGGCTCGCATAGCTACAGCTCTGTCGCGGCTCGGTCAGCTTTGTTGCGACGCGCGTTCGGTGAAGGGCTCCCAAGTCAATAGACATTGCTGCGGCTCGGAGAACGCGCGTAGTAGAGCAGGTACGTTACTGACTCAACCCGTGTGGATTGTTACTTGTCAAAAACAGAAAGAAGATGTTGGTGAAGAAATCGAAAATTATCCGGATCAGTCGCGTCCGTGGCGCTGGGAGCGCTGCGTCGCATCGTCAAAAGCTGGATCATGCGCGTGCGCAGCGAAATTTCAGCAAACGATTGGCCTCGCTTCACGACGTCGTCAAACCTAAGTATCTTCTCAAGAAAGGCGTTGCCAAACATCGTATGAAGAAACAAAGCCGTGACCAAGATTACGCCGATATCGTGAAGGCCCGTATGCGGGAAATCCGTAAGCGGCGTGCGGCGGAGAAACGGTTTGTGTTGCCCATTAGCACGCACGTCCCTGACGCTTATGTCCAAGACAAGTGGAGCATGAATTCGATTTTGCATGTTTCCCGCGTGGACGAAGGGCATCGCGAGCGGTACGTGATCGAACACATTGATGGTGATCATCTCACCATCCGCGCCTCGCAGCTCGACGAGTTGGCTGGTCTTGCTGTCCGACGTTGGTGTCAAGTACGGCCCAAAACTCGCCTTGACCATGAAACTGCGGGGCGTTACGGCCTGTACAAGGATGTTGGTGAAGGAGAGCGTTGGACTGTTGACACTGTTATGTACCTTGCGGAGGATAAGGTGATGGAGGGTGAGCGTGGCGTTCGTCGCCTAGAAGGCGGATGTTATTATGGCCACAATCACGATGAGCCTTTTTGGGGCTGGCAACAGATAGAGTTCAACTCTGTGATTGGCTCTGGTCTGGCGAATGCGCCTGCTGTACACGGTGCTCGAGGCCCAGCCGCCGTTGGCGGGCCTCTTTGTGTCAGCCATCACTACGCGCTCATGTGCCCAGCCCCCTGAGCGCCCTATCACTTTGAGCTCGGGCGCGCCTCCGCGCTAGAGGCGCGCCTAACACCACTATAATAAAATACCGGGACTCCGCAGCGCCTGCGCGAATCCCGGGGGAGCCAGCACGGAGAGAACAGTCTCTCCCTCTTTCTGCTGGTCCTTGCTCCCGTTTGCTCTAGCCGGCCCGCTCGTCAACCCCACTCGCCTCGCTACCGTCTACGCAATGGACAACGCCACCCCAGTTATGGGCCCAGGTTTACGTCCCTCTAAACCACTTTCACCGACCGATCCTCCGATGTTTAAGCCGGAAGGCGACCTCCAAGAGTATCGTCGCGACGTTTTACGTTGGGTGGAAACCATACAAGCCGCCGCAGAGAAAGGCACCGACCGGTTGGAGGCGCGTCCGGGAGGGGGCCTACAATAAACAGGGGCTCGCTGTCCTAGCGAACCCCGAGAAGGCGCCAGAGAGAAAGAAGGAAGCTCAGGGAGTTTTCCTGGCAGCCTGTGCCCGCCTTCGGCCCTACTTCTTGCCCCGCGCGCAACGACTCGTCTAACAAGCATGGACACCGCTTCCCCAGTTATGGGCCCAGGTTTAAGTTCCTCTAAACCACTTTCACCGACCGATCCTCCGATGTTTAAGCCGGAAGGCGACCTCCAAGAGTATCGTCGCGACGCTTCACGTTAGGTGGAAACCATACAAGCCGCCGCAGAGAAAGGCACCGACCGGTTGTACAAAACTGTCTACGCCACTCTTGCTCGTCACTTTTATGACCGTGGTCTACCTCGTGAGCAGAAATCTATAGTTGATGAGGCAGTCGCTAAGCAACTTATCGATTTAAATCACAACGATCAAATTGAGGCAGTCAAGGACATCGTCAAACTCATCGCAGTCGATCCTCCGATAGCAATTGTAACACGATTGATCTCATCCTTCACTGAGGTAACTCAGTGCAAGCGTCGCCGCAGCGAAGATTTGAACGCTTTCGTATCTCGCTTTCCGAGGCTTGGCAGCCGATCATCTTATGCATGTTTGGACTATCGACTTCCTCTCAAGTCAGTGAGGGTCCTTGCAATAACGCTCCTAAACAACGCTTTACTAAGTGAGGAGACGTTAACCAACGCCAAGTTGCAACTTGTTGCACTAGCGGAAGCTCGTCAAAAAGACGAACCTGAGGCGGAAGTGTCGATAACGAAGAGTTCCCATGCGTCCGTCCTCGAGTTCTTCAACAAGTTTGCCGATATATTCAACTCCGACAATGCCCTGCCGCCACCTTCCGACAACGCTAATACCGTTCGTCGCAAGGCCACTGACCTAGTCAGCGGCGCACACGGGCTCCTCGAGAGTTATTCGGAAGTCATTGAGTATCTTAATGACCGAACTCCAGATGAGAACCACATTCGTGACATGTTTTCCACTGGCCCTCGTTGCAAGCTGAACCTTGACGACGCCGTTAAGGTTATACGCAATCTGACCTTTACGCCCAAGTCGGCAGACAAATCTTATACGAAGGCTGATATTGAAAACATGGTCGGACAACGCGTTCAGCAGGCATTGGCAGCTTACCAGAGGCAATCACAGCCAAGCCAGAGCACCACCGCTCCCCAGCGCGGCAATTCCTCTCGACCCCGCCGGTCAAACAAACGAAAGACCGAGCGGGAGGCTGGGTACTGCTTTGACTGTGGCTCTAAGACTCCTCTCCGCGGGAGTTATGAGTGCCAAAGCCCGTCACACGAAACCAAACGCATTCGTGCTGTCAAGGAAGGGAAAGGCAAACATGACGCCCCGGCTAAGTCGGACAAGGGTTTTCGAAAAGGCTTCAACCCCTCCCAACGCAGTCATCCCTAACTGCAGGGAAAGGAGCCTATTCTGACCTGTTTCCCGCGTTCGCAGACGCAAACCCTATCGTCGATCCAAGTTGCCCAAAGAGTGTAGGGTCTTTGTGCGCCATAGCACAGCTCTGCGTCTCCTTTGGGACAGAACTAGTTCTCGACGAGCTAGATTGCGAGCCCTTCCTCCACGGCTTCGGAGAGGAATGCGTAGACGCCGCACCAACCTTTGCCATGTGGAAATTTCAAGGCACTGACGAAAACGGAACCCCCTTCGTGCTACCGTTCTATGTAGTACACGGTAGGGGACCAATCTTGTTGGGGAACGATGTACTATCACGTTCCGACCTCCTGAATCGGGAGAACAAGATCCGCATCCGTCAAGGGATAGTGGGAAACCACTCCGCACCTGTCCTTCTCCGAACCTACCATACCGGTTCCGAACTGACGAAGCGCACCAGACTCCTCGTCGTCCCTTCGTGCACCAAATCAGTGAAGTCCTTCTTCACCCATGCGAAGAACCTTGCCTTCAAGGGAAATGTCATAAAGAATGAGGAGCGCTTCGCCAAACGCTTCCATCTCTACACCCATTTACGCCCGAAGGACATGAAGAGAATCTGTCAGCGTTCTGGAGTCCTCACAAGGACGCTCGAAGCCCTGCTACAATCCTCCTTCGACTCATGTACGACATGTGCGAGCACTGGCCGCCCACTCACGTCCAGAAAGGTCTCTTTCTCCCGTATTTTGAAGGAATTCAATGACCATGTCCAAGTGGACTTCATGTTTGTAGCCGAACTCGGCAACCTTCCAATCCTCCACATGAAGGATGCAGCCTCAGGCTTCTCAGCCGCGTGGTTATGCTTCTCAAGGAACATGAAAAAAGCTGCGGAAAGCTTTGTGATCCATTGGATCTCAACCCACGGCGCCCCCACAGAACTCTCGGGCGACCCAGAATTCGACTGCGAAGACTTCAGAGCAATATGTGCCTTGCATGGCATTACATTTTGTGCCAGGCCATCCCGTCGCCACAATAAGCTAGGAATCGTCGAGTCCTCCAACGAGGCCATCAGATTCCTGATCCAACGCCTCGTTAAAGACCGACAATTCACGGCTCTTAGATGGCAACAGTGCCCCTCGGACCAAGAATTGGTCTCTAGAGCCACATTCCTCAAGAACATCCTGCTAGGTTCGAGGTTCGTATCAAGTTTCGAGCTGGCTCGAGGGTATAGGCCGGCACTCCAGGGCCGCCAAAGGCCAGGCTCACCAAGGATCTCGCCGATGACTACCACGAAAAAAGCAGCTCGTCCAAGCCCTGCATACGTTCTTACGCACGAAAAACGTAAGGCACTTTGACAAAACACTACTTGTTCCCAAGACACCTGTCTATTACTTTGTGAAAAACGCAAGGAGGGGGACAGTGGTATCCAGGGTTTGTCAAGGAGGTCTATGAACACTTCGTAATCGTCTCGGCGACAGAAGACCTCCGCGGTTTCTCGTACACTGTTGCGTACGAAGACCTTCGCCTACGCCCCAAGTCTAAGCTGCTCGAAGAACTCGAGCGCATAGAACTCGGGTACACCCAATTTCCTCAACCTTCGCCTGACCCTGAAGTGGTCCCACAGCAGGAACAGCCGGAACTCTCAACCAACCCGCTCGTTCAAATAACAGAGGAGCCACCAATTCTTGAGGATGGTCAAGAGATGCACACTGCCTTTGCAGAGTGGGATGATCATCCCCTTAGCTCCGCGTACCTAGCCGGGGCAACCACCATTCGTCCTTTCAACATACCGTCGAAGGACATTGGCGAACTGGCTTCATCCTCAACTGCTATTCCTCCAAAAGCATCCCTAACCTCCACCAAGCAAACCATCTTGAAGCAGCTTCATGAGAAGTTTGGCAATGACCCACTCACGGAACACAAGCTCCAAGGCGCGCCGAGGTGGCTACTTGATGAATCTATTGCCAAGGAGAAGCGAAACTACAAGGAGAAGGGAGCGTATCGTGCGGTATCCATTCGGGTCCATCCCTAGGGATGCCAACCTCATCTCCTCTCACCACTTCTTCGTCGTAAAACACGACGGTGAAGGGGAAGACCATGAAGCTAAAGTGCCACCTAGTCCCCTTTGGGAATAGGGATCGCGGAGAAGGAACGACCTTCGCTCCGATTCCTCGACGGCGCAGTTTTCCACAATCCGCACCGCTCCTCTCCCTATCCTCCTTGTTCCACTTCCATATCGCCTCCCTGGACGTAAAGTCGGCTTACCTCCAAGCCGGAGAGTTGAAGCGAGACATATACATGCGCCCCCCACGTGGGTGGAGCACTTACACCGACGAAGTCTGGAAGCTACTCGCTCCAGCCTATGGACTTGTAGAGTCCGGACGGCTATGGCAACTCTGCGTGAAGGAATGGCTTTTCGACATAGGCTTTGTCGACGTCCCTGGCATCCCACAACTCTTTCTGATGTGAGAAGGCGACGAACTCGTGTTGGCACTAGCCAAAGTCGTCGACGACATGATATTTGCCGGAAAACCCGAACGCATGGAGCGTTTTCGGCAGCAAATCTCTTCCAAGTTCGATGTGGGCCGTTTTAACAAAGGACAGGACATTGTCTTCAACCGCTTATTTGTCAAACAACATTCAGATTACAGCGTCTCCTTGAGTATGGAGGAGTTCCTCTCGACCATTAAGCAGATTGAACTCAGTCATGAGCGCAAGAAGGAGCACGAAAGTGAATGCACGTTGGAAGAACTACGTGGGTTCCAAGCCCTGACTGGAAAGCTAAACTTCCTTGGCCACGGCATTCCCCCACAGGCCTCCTTGGTAGCGAGCAAGCTGCAACAGAATGTCGCTCACCTCAAGGTCTCCCATATAAGACAACTCAACCAAGCGCTGGTGCACTTAAAGTCGCTATCTCCAACTCTGCTCTACAGAGCACCTGTTGAGCCGATGTCTTTGCGCCACTTCGACGCGGATGTGGTGGCATTTAGCGATGCCGCTTCAGGCAACACCTCCTACGGACAAACAGGGTTCCTGTGCGGGCTCTCCTTCTCCTCAAAAGATCGTCATGTGTTCCACGTTCTGGATTGGCACAGCTCCAAGCAGAACCGAGTTTCCTTCTCCTCCGCGGGTGCGGAAATACTAGCCGCCGCCCACACAGCGGACCGAGCAATCTATCTGGCCGAGACGGTGTGTCTTACATGATGCACCCATCTGGTCAAAGGCCAAGGCCAAACTTGCAAATGTTTGTAGATTCGTTTGGACTCTATAGTACAATATCTACACTACACGAGCAGAAGGACTTTCGACTCCGCCCCACAGTCGCACGGCTACGAGATTCTTTCGAGGCCCGGGAGATCAACTCGTTAAGATGGATCCCAGGACCGGTCAACCCTGCGGATGCTCTTACAAAGATTAACCCTTATGCCTTTAAGAAGCTAAATCAAATGATGAAGACTGGTATCGTCTTTAAGGAGATCTTAGACTCTATTAGCCAAGTTTGAACATTTATCTACTACGCAATTGTGAAAGACAACCATCTACTGCACTTTCAAGGACTTCCTTTTCTTGCGCTGAAGACGCCTTGCCTTCCCGCTCCTGTTCTTGCTCTTCCCCTCACGGCGTGGAACGGCAACAACGCGGCGCACTTCCATAACTCGCTCGAAGGCCGCCGAGTCCCCAACGCAACACTTAAGGGACTCCTCACACAGCCTCAATGGATACTGCTCAACAGCGTCCAAAACCTCGCCACGCCCAACGTCAACATAAACAACGTGATCGACGTTCCGTGCGCGCAGCCTCACGACGTAGACGCCATCCTTCTTTGCCAACAGCCACCTAAAGGTATCGCGATAATCGCTCCGGCGATAATGGATTCGATGGAGCTCAACTCGGTTCGCGAATTCATCAACCCACCGAGCAGCATCGCTAAAGCACAACATGTTACCGACACTTTCTCCAAACACGGACTTAAAGGCATACTCCTCATCAACAACTCGTGCCATAGCATTGGAAAGCGCAGTTTGGATGCACATGGTGGAAGATTTGCACACCACTATGCGCTCCTCGCGCAGCTCGAATCGTCTCGTCTCTTCAGTTCTTTCGCGATCTCCAGGGCTTCAGACGCGGACAGCAACACCTGGATTCTTCACACACCACGAATCAAGACAATCGAGAACCTTGCAGTCATCAAGCGCCACCACCCTCCATGCATCGGTTAGAGACTCGTACTCCTTCCTGAAAGGAATCCCGCCACTCCACAGACCTTGGATGGTTAGCGCATTCGCCAGACCAGAGCCACTCACAGAGTTGAACTCCATCTGTTGCCAGCCCCAAAAAGGCTCATCGTGATTGTGGCCATAATAACAACCGCCTTCTAGGCGACGAACGCCACGCTCACCCTCCATCACCTTATCCTCCGCAAGGTACATAACAGCGCCAACAGTCCAACGCTCTCCTTCACCAACATCCTTGTACAGGCCGTAACGCCCCGCAGTTTCATTGTCAAGGCGAGTTTTGGGCCGTACTTGACACTAACGTCGGACAGCAAGACCATCCAACTCGTCGAGCTGCGAGGCGCGGATGGTGAGATGATCACCATCAATGTGTTTGTTCATGTACCGCTCGCGATGCCCTTCGTCCACGCGGGAAACATGCAAAATCGAATTCATGCTCCACTTGTCTTGGACATAAGCGTCAGGGACGTGCGTGCTAATGGGCAACACAAACCGTTTCTCCGCCGCACGCCGCTTACGGATTTCTCGCATACGGGCCTTCACGATATCGGCGTAACCTTGGTCACGGCTTTGTTTCTTCATACGATGTTTGGCAACGCCTTTCTTGAGAAGATACTTAGGTTTGACGACGTCGTGAAGCGAGGCCAATCGTTTGCTGAAATGTCGCTGCGCACGCGCATGATCCAGCTTTTGACGATGCGACGCAGCGCTCCCAGCGCCACGGACGCGACTGATCCGGATAATTTTCGATTTCTTCACCAACATCTTCTTTCTGTTTTTGACAAGTAACAATCCACACGGGTTGAGTCAGTAACGTATCTGCTCTACTACGCGCGTTCTCCGAGCCGCAGCAATGTCTATTGACTTGGGAGCCCTTCACCGAACGCGCGCAACAAAGCTGACCGAGCCGCGACAGAGCTGTAGCTATGCGAGCCCAGTTGTCGAGGAAGGAGCGACGACGCCACAGCGGTAGCGCGCGGTGTCAAATACTACCCAGACAGCTGCCAGCTAGCTGCCAGCTGGCTGGAGAATGCGGCGCGCGATTAAATTTTTTTAGCATCTTTTGCTCTGGAATCTAATCCAGAGCAACAGGGGGGGTGTGGACAGCTGTACACGGTGCTCGAGGCCCAGCCGCCGTTGGCGGGCCTCTTCGTGTCAGCCATCACTACGCGCTCATGTGCCCAGCCCCCTGAGCGCCCTATCACTTTGAGCTCGGGCGCGCCTCCGCGCTAGAGGCGCGCCTAACACCACTATAATAAAATACCGGGACTCTGCAGCGCCTGCGCGAGTCCCGGGGGAGCCAGCACGGAGAGAACAGTCTCTCCCTCTTTCTGCTGGTCCTTGCTCCCGTTTGCTCTAGCCGGCCCGCTCGTCAACCCCACTCGCCTCGCTACCGTCTACGCAATGGACAACGCTACCCCAGACTGTGGTGAAGTTGGCCGATGAACTGTTGGGATACTGTACCAACGGTACATACCTTCGTAGATCTACATGAACTCATCTGTTCTTCACCTTATCTGGGGCGATGACTCGAATTTGGAAATTCACTCCTTCCTATCAACATCACCTGAATCTCACCTTTGAGATCACTGCCAGCAAACCCAAAACACGACTTTTTGGGTCAAGATTTATAACTAACTTTACAGGCCAGCAATGACTTACAAGGCTAACATCAGCATTTTCGTCTCCAGAGCATTCTGTTAGTGTTCATCAACATATGCGTTCACCTACCTGTAAGAGTAGCTCACCTCTTTCTTCGATGATAATGCTAAGCGTGCCACACGCATCGAGCGTTATGTAAAACGGCTGTGGTCTCCTTGTCAAAAACGTTGCCGCCGGTACGGTTCGCAAACAATCGCACCATCCTCAAGCTACAACTTCTCTAGTGAACCCCCTCGCCTCTTCAGGTAAAGTAATCGGATTTCATCGCAGTTCAACTCGTTTTGATGCCAGGTTGTCGTCACAACTGTGCAATTTGCAGTCACACTTATGCCAATAAAACACATTGCACGACCGAAACACAACTCACTTCTCAACACTACAACCTAGAGGCGCTTTTTCGCAAAAGCGGCGGCATTGCTCTTTGTAGAAGAGTCTGCGAACGATCACGTGCTAGTGGCAGAGACGCTGCTGCCGCGCGACGTCGCGCTGACGGTAGCTTGTGCGATAAAGAACGCAACACCTGCGCTCCTCATCGCTGCGAGACGATACACAGAGCACGGAGTAGATATGCTTTGGTGTGCGCTTCCGGTCCGATGCCCCAAGTTTACTGAGGAGAGGAGACCTATCGGTGGCTTAGGTACACCGGTGTTGGACTCCCAACCGGGAATCACCTATGCGGGGTGCTACTCAATCTGGTATGCCACGCAGGGACTATTAATCCTGGGTGACAGCTGGACAGTGATGACGCTTGCATGAGTGGCAGTCAATCTGATCTGGCAAAGTGATGAGTACGCTGAGTATGCGTGCTGTTGTCGTTGGGTAGCAGCCACTAGAGCTACATTAGATAAGTACAGTAGTGGATTACTTCACGTTTGTAGCAGATGTATCAGTCTCAAAGAAACCAATCGTTGTTCAGATTTGGATGAGGATTCCCTGAACTAATTGCACTCCTCCTACCAACGCAAACGCTACCCACGCAGAAGGCGAACATCTTGCGAGACTTCATTTTTCGACAGCTTGAGCGCTCCGTGTGTCCACCGGTACATGTACTGCGTAGTTCAGTAGAATTCAGGGCAACCCAGGGACCCTACATAAGCCCCAGATCGCTAGCTTGCAACGTCGAAGACCGTCAAGTGTCTTCTGACTGAACTTCTTGCCTCCTCTTCTTCAGCTTTACAATTAATCCACTACCATAAGTTTCATTCATCATCGCTTTCGTGACTTTTATAGGAGCCTCCGCTGGGAAGACCATTTGCACAGATGAAACGCCACTCCCCGCATTGGTGGTGGAAGAGCATTTGGATGCTCTCAACGAGTGTAATGTAAAGCGCTTGGTTCGTCTGCGCACGAACGATTTCAAGTTTTATCTTGCGAGAGGAGAATTTGTAGAGGGAAAGAGAGGAGCCAAAGAATTGTTCTCGGCGATTTGTAAACCGTTTCCTGAGGGACTGCGAGGGATCCATTTCACTGTGAAGGACACCTTTCTGGTGTCTACCACATTGAACGTTCGTTGGGTTGCTTCGGCACCGTTTATGGAAGATTATCATGGTGCTGATGCTTATGTGACTCGTGGATACAAGATGGCAGCTCAAGTGACGACGTTTGACTCTGAGGAGCTTAACTTCAGCAAGTCGATTTAGGTTAACTAGGTTGGCTTTCCTTGTGAGAGAGCGTTTCTTTGAACAGAAACGTTCCGCACCCAATCATAATTAAGCTGGTGCGCTCATGAAAGAGAGAGAAGTTAACTAGGACAGGTATCAACGTGTGATGGGTTTCGACGAGAGTATTACTCAGAAAGAAGTGGCGACTGAAATGGTTCTTCGTATGCAGTCCAACTTGCCGCAGTTCTGGATGTTGTAGAGCACGCCAACACAATGTTTATGTAATGGGGTCTGGATGTTCAGGGAGTAAAAATACAGTAGTTTCAATTACATGGTCTCAAATGACAGGATCTTTTGTTCTAGCATTAAAAGAAGTGCTTACGCAGAATTGCGGATATTATAATTACTACAAGTTAGTACTCTGTTCATCAGTAGTGTGCAAGATTGAAGAGTGCTTCATCCGGTTGCAAACTTTGAAGAGTATAGTGATAGTAAACAAATTAGAAATACTAGTAGCTAAGTTGTTCGTGGTAGAAGTCCCCCCGGAGTTCAAGAGAGCATAAATAGGGAGCGCTCACTGCTTGCTCCATCGGAACCACTCGGCACACACTCTCAGGCTGGGCATCCCAGCAACACTATCGTTCTTGCTGCATGCAAACACAGTTCTTGGACGAAAGTAGTGTTCTTTCCTTCTCTGTTTCTATCAAACAAGAGTGAGAGTGACGGAGGAGGTTTCTGCCAGTCCAAATCGCAGCCCCAAAGCTCTGTGGTTTACGGAAATGCTATCGATTTGTTATCTACACTTGGTGACTGTGGATATGTTATGACTGTTCGCAAACGGAGCAAAGGAAAACTGTACCATAGTACCATTGTTGATCATGTTCATGGCTAGATACATACAATGTTCAGAGTACTTGCAACAAATTTGTCTCTTCCGAACCAGAATCGTGTCCAACGGAGAAGTGTGGGTGTATGTCTAACAAAGAGTTACCCCTGGTAGCTCACAGAACATTGACTGGTGTGATGCAGCGATTGCACACTACGTGTACAGGGGTAGGCTTGGCTGCGTGCTGTTTTACTATGACAAACGTGGCAGCGTGTGGGTGCATGTGAAGCATCAAGCGCAGGACCAATGAATGCGTGGTCTGCGAAGCGCCAACTTCCACGCGGCGCTAAAACGCTACAGTACCGTTGGTATCCATAGAGCTACCAATCACACCACCAGCATGGGCAGCAGAACATCCACAGCTGGTACGAAGGTAAGGGTTAAAGTTTACCATTGTTAACGTTAGCGTTACCGTCGGTAGAGCTACCGTGGTACATTTCGTCAGACGCTTGCGCAGTTTGCCGCCTGCGTTTGTTAGCCGACGAATATACTTGTAGCAGAAGCAAACATGGCCACCACGGGCACGTTTTCAGCATTGGACCTTAAACCAGCCCAGCTGCAGCCCTCAGATTCCCAAGCTGCTCCATCAGACCTCGTCCCGCCTGAGCAGTGTGCCACCCGCATCGTCCGCGAACCGTTACCTCTCGTTGTTGAAGGAATTCTTCCGAAATATCTTGCCAATGCTGCCCTGTATCGCATCGGCCCAGGTATTGTCAATGTGAAACACAGCGATGGCGTCCCATACAAAACCACCCACTACTTTGACATGCCTGGCTTTCTTCATGAGTACCGAATTCATGCCACTCAAAACACTGTCACATACCGTAACGTGTGTCTAGCGGAGTCCAAGCTAAGAGCCATTCAGGATACTCCTTCCTCCAGTTTTAGAGATATAACGTTCGGAAAGAAGGATCCTTGTCGTTCTTTGTTTGGAAAACTATCTCAACTGTTTGTGCCGTTCCCCATTGATCCGCTCACAAACCGCAAAGCTGCGCCAAACATTAATGTTACTGTCGAACAATTGCCTGGTAAAGGACTCGTTGCATTAACAGACGGTACAGATATCGTCAAAGTCAATGAAAACACACTGGCCGCAGACCACTTCTTCAAGTATGATGATGTTATTCCGGATGCGCAAGGTAATTTCTCCAGTTCTCACGGACATTACGATGCCAATGCTGAAGAGTACATCAATTTCACCTACAAGTTTGGAGGCCGTCGTGCTCAGTATCACGTGTTCTCTTTGCCAACCAAAGGCAACCCAAGAGTGATTACTAGCTTTGAGGACACACCGCGATACCTTCACAGCTTTGCAGTCACCGACAGATACATCATCATGGCTTTGTGGCCGCTCACACTTCACCCGTTGAAGATCCTTTTCCATCAAAACGTTATGGCGGGACTTGAATACAACCAATCTGATCCCACAACGTTTGTGGTCATTTCCAGATCGGAGAACAAGGTGGTTGCCAAGTATACCACCGAATCGTTTTTCTGTTTTCATCAGTTGAATGCTTACGATGTCGACGACGGAATTGTGATGGACATCTCCTGGTGGCCTAATGCAGATGTTCTTGATGCGGCCGTCAACGAAATCATGTACGGAGAATCTGTGTTGCAGGGCAACGCACCGGCGCGCATCGTGCTCGGAGGTTTGCAGCACGCGGTGGACGTATTCCCGAAGGAATCGTCATCGGTCACTGTTGACATGCTGAGCGAAAGGGCGCTGGAAGCACCGAGTGTGAATCCGTTGTATTGTAGGAGAGAATACAGATATGCGTACGGTCTAACGAAACCGGCCGCAGACTCTGAGAACACGAGTGAGATTATCAAACTGGACGTCGCGAACAGGAACACGGTGGTGTGGGGTGAGAAGAACACTGTGGTATGTGAACCTCTGTTTGTTCCAGATCCGCACGGTACTGAAGAGGATGACGGATGTGTGCTTACGATTGCTTCTGATAAGTTTAAGCATACAGCCAGCATGGTGGTTCTGGATGGTAAGAGTTTTAAGGAGGTTGCAAGGGCAACTATACCCGCGCTTATACCAGGAGGGTTCCATGGCAAAGTTGTACACATGGTTTGACACAGAAGAAGGCAGATGGTATTGGCCGGGTCCCTTTGTGCCATATTCATGGTGCACTTGATGTTCGACGATATAAGAGCGTACACATGGAGATAATCATAAAGGAATGAATGCACACCACGCCAGGGCGACGCTGCGGATGTGCGGTTTGTTGCAATGCGCATCGCTTTGAAAGTCTTAAGAAAGCACAGCAACACGATTAGAACAATGATACGACGGAGTCAAGAAACAAGCGCTTTTGGAAGGAAACGCTACCAACGGTACGTGTAGATAGCGTTCACCGTTATCCCTTTTCATCATGCTCGGATCTCTCAGAGCATGTGCAACGGTACCGAAGGTAGAGCTACGGATCTATGGTCGATTCCTATAGAAGGTTACTCTTGTACACGTACAACATGTACGTTGTATGTTATGAGGAGGTCCAATTCTGATCGGATGGAGAGCAGTTTTCGCTGACTCGAGCGAAAGATCGGTGGTCGACCTCAGCAAGAACCGTTTGACCTCCCAATCGAAAATATCTTACGCCTGCATGCGGCCAAGCGGCGTGTCAAAACACTCTACAGGGGTAGTTGCATAAGAGGCTTAGTTACAACGGTACCAAGGGTATCCAGACGATATCCACGGCCGTTCACGACGCGTTCTGGTCCTATGGCACCCACCAAAACACGTGTGGTGAATCTAGATTGCCCGATGCGAAAGAAAGCCCCACTGTTCAGTATGGATATCATACAGTACTTGAAATTTCGTAACTTCCTTATTCAACAGAGGTTCACCCGCTTCGAAATATCGATTGGAAGCACTTTCCGGAAGGCCTTGTCCAACCACCAGTGATATCAACGGATTACCGTTTTACACCGAAGCGGGGCATCAGCCATGATGGATGTAGAAAAGCTTATTCTTGCAACTTCAGCCATGCTCGAGCTGCTCGATAGGCAAGCTGCTTAGCACTTTGGATGCAGACAAAAAGTTTCTACACTCTGAGTGCGTTTTGGGGCAAGGTTATTGGTTTATGTTTATATCTCTTGAACATACCCTGATGCAGGATCGGACGAGATAATGTCTTATTCTTACCGGACAAATATGATCATGTTTATGATCTCCTTCTGCGATTGTGACGTGAGCCGAGGAAGATTATTGGCCTTTGATCGCTACGTTTCGATGCAGTACTTAAAGACAGCTTCGGTTTGGCCATCTGCATCGGCACATGTTCGCTCCTGAACGTTAGACCATCTTCTCAAACTTCACATCCACACCGGTTCCCTTGTAGCTTCAGAAACTCAATATGGACGAGGACAACAAGATCTTGTGCGATCTGTGGCAGAATTGGGTGAAGGAGACTACCGATCTATGTAAGGTCAAAGCGTATAGGGGTGCGGATCTTTCCGATGAACAGGTACACGCCGGACTGATGCAATGTCGTCACCAAATTGTCAAAGTCGCTGAAGACTTCAACAAGAACGTTATGAACAAACATCAGCTCGTCCCTTTCCAGTGGTGCAGTGACGGCACGAACGCGACCCATAATCCAACTGAGCAGGAGCTCGCCCAGAGTAAGTACTGGGTGTTTGGGTATCGTATTGGTCCAGACTCCGCTGAACATAAGGTCAGTGTCATCTGCCATCTTGATACGGTTCCGGCATCTGATGGTGAAGGGTGGACCTCGGCCGGGGGCCCGTTTTCACCAGAAGTGCAGACAAGGGACTATCCCGAAGGTACGGTTACGCCTCAAGATTTTCTAGTTGGCAGGGGTTGTGTCGATGACAAGGGACCGGCCGTTTCAGCTTTCATCATGTTCCGTGCCCTCGCTCAGACCTACGACACTGCAGATCCAAATCCGTTTGAGAAAACACAGCTGGAGATCATATTTGACACGTCTGAAGAGTGGGATATGTCTACTCCTGTGTATATGAAGGACCCTGGTACGAGGCGACCAGGCTTTGGTGTTGTCTACGATGCCATGTGGATTGTTCGAGCTGAAAAGGGGTGTGACCGTCCAGTTTTTGACATCAGTAGTATGGAAGAATCTGCTGATGTACCGCTTTACGCTTCCGCAATGTACACATCTCCCAACAACTCCTGCAATACCATTCCGGACTGGGCGAAGGTTGAAGTGACCGGTAAGCCAGCAGCGCTTGCTGACTTTCACGAAAAAGTACCGGGCATGTTTAGCACCTTTGCTTTCGATGATCCGGAGTACAACAGAGGTGAACTAGATGTGGACACTGAGAGTGACGCAAGCGGGACAATCATGAAGGTGATTCTGAACATCAATGTGAAAGGCGCTCAACATGGATCCGCACCTGACCAGAATCGCATTGAGGGCTGGAATCCGCTGGTTTCTCTCGCAAACTTTGTTGCCGGCCTGCGTGATGAAGGTACTTTGGGAGTAAACTCAGTGACTTCAATGGCGAAATTTATCCAGTGGACATGGGGGACGTACGCATTTGGGGAGAAACATGAGTCACTGTACAAGTACGACGATGTGTTCCAGAAGGACAATGGCACAACGTATGGGGTGACAAAGAGCACAATGAACGAGGGATCTATCAAGCTGGAAATCGACATCAGGTATGCCTTGCCGCATCATAGTGAGGCTTGGGATGGATATACCGAAGGCGAATTAGATGGTGATAGTGACTTCAATAATGTGTTCACGGATTTGTTGGATGTTTTCCACAAGTCGCACCCGCAACTGGGCAATGTGTCATTCAGCACGAAGACGTTTTTTGGACCAGATATTCGGGTGCCAGATACAAACGAAAGCTACCTCAAAGCTGAGAGAGCGTTCGAAAAGGTGATGCAGATGCCTCCTCCCCGCTTGGCTATTGGAGGGGGTACAGACGCGAAGGGAAATCTTTCTTTGCTTGCGATGGGCCCGTTGTTTGACACGAAAATGGGCTCGCCGATCAATTACCACGGTGTATCTGAGGGAGCGCCTATGATTGATATGCAAACAAGTACGCAGATTATCTATAACCTATTTGAATCAGAGCTCCTGAACCCCAGCGACGCTGTGTTGGATAAGGCGGCCAGGTTGAAGAAGGACGCAAGGGCGCTTGCCGCTTTGAAGAATATCACAGCCAGAGGCCATAAGTATTGTTGTGCGCGCTAGCTATGCCTTCTCAATTTTCTAAGACGACGACATGCTTTGCTTCAAGTGAACAACCGTGTTCATGACGTGTTTGATAAAGCTTGCTACAGTAAGAGTACTGCCCCTGTATCTTTGTACACGGTACATTAAATTACCTTCGGTACATGAAAGGCACAGACAACAACATCTTACCGAAGGTAACGGTAACCTTTACCGTTGTACATGTACATCAACGATTGACGTCAAGACATACGGAACTCTTCATCTTTCGTCGATATCGTCTGCATCCCAACAGTAAGCATGTTTGGTTCGAAACATCAATAACAGTGGAAGGGTCTTGCGGTCAGGGGTCTTGGCGCCAAGGGTCTGGAAGCACAGCCTGGAAGGCTTCCTCGGAGGAAGTCTCTCATCATTCCTCCTCGCAGTTCGTTCGTTGATACTCGGCGAACAGGACGTCGTCTGTACCGCGAGCGGCGCGAGGAAGATGCACGAAAATGGTCTCATAATTAGATTTAGCTTATACTGTATTATAAGTTATGCTTGCAGTCCTCTCTCCTTGTAACTTTGGTAAGATTATCTACTAGCTAGCTACGCCTCAGGACCAAAAAGCTGAACAACCCTCCTACTCACCCCTGAGAAAAGGGTTACCTGAGTTCTGTTGGACTGCGCCACCCGTGAAGTCTTCGATAGTAGAAGGGTTTCCTCCATTGGGATTGCTGACGGTAACATCCGCTACATCAGACGAAACCACTCGAAGCTCCGAGTCATCAAGCATTGTTACTCTGGCAAACTTGATGTAAACTTGCGACTCCGATTGTCGACTCGAAAAGCTTCTCACAGTCATCGTACCGGTCAATCGAACTGTAGCACCTTGGAAGCTTTCCACAATGCTTTGCGCCGCGCTTGCCAGGTCATTGTAGTTCTGAAGAGCCTCTGCAGCTTCAGTCACACTGGATTGAGCAATGAATCCTTCATCAAGATTAATGCCGACAGCGCGTAGAAACGGAACGTCTAAACCCCCGCTGTAGCTTTGCAGCGCTTGATCATAAAGGCCAACTTGGGAACTGTTCAAAGAACTGCGGAACAAAGTGTCACTGCTTGCAAGAAATTCTGAAGATACACCACCTATAGTTATGTCGTATGACGCTGAATTCGTACAGAATCCTCGGCATAGTATGGCACCGGTGGTTACCTGACCTCGAGATACGGAGAGGCTTTTAATTACCTGGGTTTCTTCTGTTGAAGACACTTGAACAGCGTCGTTGTTGACCTGACGTTCCACGATTTCAACCTTCTTGACGATACTTAACTTGCTCAAGTCTTCGATTGGCATGGCTAACACAAATGTCATGGCGAGAACCGATGAGAGTAACAATAAAACTGCTTTCATTTTGAAGTACGGCTGCACAAAGCGATATGGAGATCAAATGATGGGTGTTGTGTGTGAATGTTACTTTCGCAGCTGGGAAAGAATGCAAGGAGCCTTTATACTCGGTTGGTAAGAACTTCACGTGAAGTCCAGGGATGGATTTCGACTAAAGGCCATGTTCTTTATGCTGCACGTGCATACTAGTGTGAAGAATCATCGCTAACTATCGTGCTCGTTGGAGCCCAATAAGCAACACAGCAAACAAAAACTGACGTATGACTCTGATAGAGGTTTATGAGGGTGTGCGTTTATGGGAGAAGAATGGCCACTGTATGTTTTCCTTGCTGAACTTGTGAACTTGTCACCATTTGACATGTTTTCATTCCGAAAGTGTATGAAAGGCATTAAACGGCACCTGGAGATTTGGAGGGGGAATCCAAACTTGAAACATAGAGCTGTAGATACACATTCACCGCCTCACCATGCATGCTGTCACCACTGAAGGGAAAACCAGCTTGGAAACTATCCCAAGTTTCCTTGATTGTTGTCTAATGTATAGCGAGGCAGCGCGCAAGTTGTACCACAGATGTACTGCCCTTGGTAGGGAATCCCATGCGTTTCTTGAAACGATTAGGAGGTGAGCACATTGAATTGACCGTATTACGACGATGAGGTAACAATGACAGTTTTTTTGCTCTGCCGAGTCACAGTTTTGATATTCATAGATATGTACTGTAGCTGCTGGAGAGGAACGGAATGCCGGACGTTATCTGCTTAGCTGTGTTCGCCGTAGATATGGTGTGAAGCAACAAAGAAAGTCATAGTTGGTTTCACAAGTTGTTTATACAGAATGGCGTCAACGAAGCGGGTTGAGTCATACAAATACAACTCATGTGTCCTCTTGCTATCCTGTATGTCACGGCGAACAGTTTTGGCCGTTTGTGCAGATTTAAGGAATCTGCCCCCCTTCCGTTCAGTACTGCTGAACAAGAATTTGTTCTGCACGTAGGATTTTTGGACAGAGATAACCTTTATCTTTATGCGAAGACTGTTCAAAAGCCCCACAGGATACAGCTCATTACATAATGATCTTCTTTGATTGATGCACACGAGAGAGGTAACATTACCCTTGTATTTGTATCGAAGGCTACTGCGGCTCCTACAAACTAGTCAGTACAGAGTGAAGGTTTCAAAGGTGACTACGTTATTTTGTTCCGTAGTTTATGTACTTGCTGGTTGTGATATTTCACTTTCTCCCTCTCTCTTCTCATTTTTTTTCTCTTGGTTCATCAAAGAATGACGAAATCAGGGAGGCCCGTTCTTGGAGCGCTTTTAGTATGTCTCTTAACGCTCAGGTTCACCGTGGCAGCCTCAGTCAACGGCTTGGCTCTCGAGGATTTGGCTATTGTGAAAAAAGTTGAAACTATTAACCATCAACTGAATACGACAAACTTGTTTTTTCAAGAAGATGACACATTGGTATTGAACGACCACAGTCCCTTCCTCGGCGTCATAGGGCAGGGAACGATTAGTGTGCGCTCTGGTCTTAGATCATCATTCCGCTTCGACTACAGTATAAATGGAGTGACATCAAAGTACCTTGCCGAAAGCGACAGGCTATTCACCTCTACCTTAAATGAAAGTGAGAGAACTCTTTACGGTCAGAGCAAACGCAACTACGGAGATGATCTGAACATCCCGTTCTTGAGTGAGCTGGGAATGAATCTCGATCAGCCATTTTCACAATCGGCCATTCAGAACGCGGCTTCACATGATACTAACTACAGCCCGAAGGCGATCGCGGCGAGAAAGATTATGGAAAGCTTCAGAAACGCCAGGCTTCGAGTGAACGGGTCCATTTCTGCTGTTGGTGTCAGCGAAACTCCTTCTGTTGGGTCGGTTTACATCAAAATATCCCGCGTGACGTTGATAGATGAAACTACTTATCATGTGGTGTCTAGCAGCTCTGGGGACGTTTATGCTGGAGATGGTTTCTTCAATGAGCTTCCTATTGACCAGATGCAGACCGATATAACCCAGGAAGAAATTGGAAACCCATTGCTTCGAGGACAACGCTAAAGCTTCTGACCAGAATTCCTGCTAATGTTTCATTGTCCCAAAGAAACTAAGGTGTAGATAGTTCTGGAGATCGGGCGAACGGTTGAATATATGTGCAAATTGAATCATGACCCGGGAACGTATGGGGATTGATATGGACCCCCAATCACCTATGACGTTGCCTTTGATAACATGGTTTCGAAGAAATACAAATCTATAGCCGCATTGCGCTCATTAAGCTATTCTGTTGCCATTAGTATTAGCCCCAAGGTTAGATCTCAAAGGTCTTTTCGTTTGCGTAAGCGTTTCGCTGACGATAATATTCGCTTGTGCATCCCTTGAGTTCATCGGCAGAGGGAGAGGGGGCACGAAGGTACACGGCGAAAAGGCGCTCTGCACGTACAACGTTGTGCGCGGTGATAGAAATCTCGGCAACATCCCCCTCGGCTAATCCTTATTTCATCAAAGACGTCAGACAAAGACGACCAGCCACACCTAAAAACGATTTCCTTTCCCAACGCCAAACCTGCGAGGAAACCCTGATCAGATGAATGTCTCCGTTGGAACTCTAGCCGAGCAGAGGAATTCAGGGAAACGGCAGTAGGATTCTTCCGATGACAGACTCGTAGCCCGCTGCGTGCGTGCAGTCCCTCGCTATTTCTCTCAAGTACATCCTTTAATAATATCATGATGATAATCCAGTCTCCTTGGCACTATACTGCCCGCAGCATAAATAGTCGCTGCCGCATTTAAAGCAGGAAAATCGTTTCCACTCTCGTCCAAATCATTTTCATGGCCTCAAGCACAACTACCTAGACAAGAAGCGGAGTTTCAGAAAACCAACACCTGCCACAATACGGCAAATCGCAATGGCAACGATTATCGCAACTAAGCCGACCCACTTATTGACGGCGTCCGCACTAAATGACTGGACAAGAATCTCTCCATTGGGAATTGGGCAAAACGTGCAAAAACGAACATTGTCGATTATGACATTCCCGTAAGGTTCGCCTGGGCCCGGTAGTGGTATATCTCCACAGTTTTCAAACGCCGTCGTTGTTGGGAACGGGAAGCTTACTAGCTCTGACGGTTCGCAGGTAAAAGGCTGATCGCTCATCTGGTTCTGAACAAGTCCCGCTAAGTAGTAGAACAACGGATTGACCCAAGTACTCCATCGCCACCACACAGGTAACTGCTGTTTTCGAATGAAGAAGCCGGACAACACACTGAATACGGACATGACAGAATTTGCTATAGTCGCCCCGAGTGCTTGATCCGGCGTGATACTCGCCAGCATCACACCAAACATGACTGAGAAATAATAGATTAGCTGCGCAGCCAAGAAGAAGTAGCCAAACCTAGACGAATCAAGACCAACAAGAAAGTAGAAGACCACAGCGAAAACAGTGGTCGCAAAGGCTGTGAATGGAAGCTCTACAATTCCAAGCGCAATGTGAAACGCTAGAGGTGAATACGTTCCGGATGCCGTTTCTCTATAAAACACGGAGCGCCCAGCCACCGTTGGCGGAATCACATTCTGTGAGTTTAGATTACTCGGTATCACCGTCAGAAACAAGGCTGAAAAAGCCAGCGACGCTCCAAGCTGAGTGTTGTCGATCTCGCGGAGAAACAAGATACCGACAATCAATGCAATCATAAACATAAGAACAACCCTTGTGAAATTGTATTCCGGAAGACGCCAATACCTCCAAAAGAGCCTGCTGATTACCGCCCTTAATTGCACCCCAAAGCCAACACCCTGAAATTGTTCATGCTTGCCGCCATCGGAGTCAGGTTCTTCAAACCTCTGTAGTTCGGAGTCAAGATCTGCTTTTTCTTGGCTGCTTTGCCAGATGCTGGCCCAGTTCTGGCTCTCGTCTGCGATGACATCTAGCATCCAATCGGCAGGATTTGCTTCACCAAGCAACTCGCAAGCTCCATTGGACTCGAAATATGTCTTCAAGGTGGCACCACTCTCACCAATGTCTCCAAAGTAGACCTGTTTACCGCCCCGTTTGAGTAGCAAGAGCTGGTCAAACATGTTGAATACTTCCCTGCTCGGCTGATGCACAGTGCACACAACACAGGTTCCAGTATCCGCTATCTTGCGAAGAGCATTTGCTACAATTAAGGCACTATACGCCGAAATGCCGCTGGTGGGTTCATCAAGAAACAGCACCCGTGGATCGGCAACCACCTCCAAAGCCATTGTTAACAACTTGAGCTCAGCGCTTCCAAGGGCCTTCACGAGAATATCTGAGTACGGTGCCAGCCCCAGAAGTTCAATAGTCTCCATAGCACGAATGCTCTTTTCTTTATCTGTCATGGAAGAAGGAAGACGTAACTTAGCACTGAAAAGCACTGCCTCGCTTACTGTTGTTTCCTTCATATGAATATCGTTCTGCTCGCAGTATCCGGTGAAATGTGATATCAACTCTTTTGAAATGGGTTCTCCGTTCAAACGAATGTTTCCTTCCATCGATGTTCCGCTCTTCATTGTCTTCCTCGACGCACAGACGTCTAGCAGGGTCGACTTCCCCGCGCCGCTCTCTCCCATTAGCAATACCACCTTTCCGCTGGTTGAGTAACCGTTGATACCCCCTAGAAGCTCCTTCCTTCCGTCATTCACTCTGTACTTGACTCCAGAGAACGTGAAGCGATTATTCGTTTTGGGTTCTTCGCGCAAATCGACGACTGTGGAATCCATGATTGTATTCTCTAATGACTCCTCTTCATGATCTTGCCCACGCAACTTAAAAGCATGGCCTGATGGTTTGGCCAGAGCAGTTGCTATAGCGCTCACTGAAAAGAGGACCACAAAGTACCCAACTAGAACGAGAAAGTAATATAAACGAAAAATGTTATCAATAGTTACCCCCAAGTTGTTCTCTAGATATTCTTCGCCATTCGTCACTGGGCAAAAACGAAATTCAATTGGAATGTTTGGGTTCGGAGGAAGAAGCTCTTCGGGATCACATGAGAATTGAAGTCCTTCATATTCGTTCAAGACGAGAGCCTCAAACACATAATGAATAGGATCGATCCAGTAGATCCATATCAGCCAGTCTTGGATCCTACTCGGAGGCTTCATAAAACCGGCGAACAAAACCAATAAGATAGTGAGAACTCCTCCCGCTCCATGCACTGCGTCCGGATCGTCAATGGCAGCTATCAGAAATCTAGTCAGGGAAATCATGATCAACGAAAGCAGAGTGACTATAAGGATTGCATATAACAGTCGCTGGCCGCTGCTCCCGATACTTAGACCAGCCATAAGGTATAGTGGAACAATGAAGACGGCAGCCCGAACTAATTCGATGACAATATCGAAGAAAACCATGGTCAGCATGAAAGGCCATGAAAAAAAGAAGGACGAATGTCTTTGTTTCGCAAAGACCTTCTTCTCTGCATGTCGATCATCAATCTTAGCCAATGCCGCGAGTCCTATAAACAAGAGACTAAGGAAGACAATACCTGCTCTGCTACCAGCCCCGCCGGCATTGTCAGGCAACTGCCAAAATATAGACCCAAGGATCACGCCAAGGATAAAGTTTTGCATAATTTCCGCCACGAGCTTCTGTCGGATGGCTCCCAGGAACCGCACCTGCCGCTTCCCAATTGCTTTGATCTGGTGGCGTGGCTTCTGCAAACTGTCTTTGCGAGCAAGAGCAAGCAATGCTTCTGGAACATCGTGCTCAACTTCAGGAGCCAGCCTTTCAGCATCAGCCACCTTTCGATCGAGTTGAGCAGCCAGCTCACTTCCAGCAAAACGCTCCGCAAATTCCTCTGAAGTACGTGGAGGGGGCTTTTCAAGTGATGATAAATCAGCGCCTGATAAAAGGTACTCATCCCGCATCTCAGGATTTGCCACTGTTGCAACAAAATCCGGGATAGAGCGCTGCGGCGGACGGCGAAAGCCGAGGCTGTTGAAATAGTTCTCGGCTTCCCCACGGGGACCATAGTAGATGACATGCCCTTGATCGAGGATGCACACGGTGTCGAATATATTGTAAATGTCGGTCCCCGGAGCCTGCATGGAAGTAATCACCGGGCTTCCGTTCGTATCAGCGAACTCACGCATAGATTTTGTGATACTAAGCGTAGTAGAACTGTCAAGTCCCTTTGACCAATTATCCATGACGACCACCCCGGCATTCATTCCAATGAGCATCTCAGCAATAGTAGTACGCTTCCTCTCGCCACCACTGACGCCACGAAGAACATCATTACCAACAATGGTATCTAAGACACGTTCAATGCGCAACATGCGTGCAGTGAGCAATACATCATTTTTGCGCAGAGCTTCCACATGAGGCATCCATTCTGGCCACTTACATGCGGCGGCGAACTCCAAAGTGTGCCGAACGGTGAGCTGCGCAATATGGTCGTCATGTTGACCAACAAGTTGAACATAATGATTGGGGTTGACAACACCGCCCAGTCGATCCTGGCCGTTGTAATGCACATAACCATCCAATTCTACAGTAGAACCCAAAGGACGGCCAGAGATTCGAGATAACAACAAACTACTTCCAGACCCAGATGGACCCAACACGACACACATTTCACCTGGGTGAATGACACCACTAGCTTCCGACAAGACGCGAGTTGTCTTTGGCATTTTCTTCTTCTCGTCCAAACTAAACGAACGAGATTGAGCATCACGAAAGTGTAAACCATGGTGCTTCACTGCCTTGGCGCCGCCGTGTTTGATCGCATGTACAAGGAAACCAACGCCAGAGATGACGGTCTTGATAGCAGCATCCGGCGGTTCTACAGGCACCGTACAAGATAGGTCTTTCCAAGAAACGGTGATAGGGTCCATTGGAATACCCATCGCAACCATGAGCTCTCTCACACTTTCATTATACTCGACTAAAGAGAACGCCGGTGAGGTGACGTCGATGTCAGGGAACGACGGGTGCTGAGCTTGGGCGGCGGCTTTTAGCTGCCATACCGTGGGGCCTTGCCCGTCCGGGTTCATGAAGGCAAAAGCGTTTGGCGGGCAGACGACGATGACAGCGACAGCGCTAGCTGGCGACGCTTCGAATATTCGGGTAAACTGCGGCTGGGCACGATGCGGGAGACGGAGGTTGTCGCGACGAGCAGAGAAGAGGTGTTCAGAGGCGCGGCGGTGACACTTGCTTGAAACGCCTCCGGGGAATTGGGCAGAGGTGAATCGCTTACCGTTCCCACAGAACTTCTGTGACAGAAGCATACAAACGCCCCATGATGGGAACGCCGCGTTGTATGAGCTCTACTGGGGATTGGCGCCAGGGGAATCTCATAGCCTGCCCTGTGGATAACAGTAGATGCGAAGGTGCATCAGATTGAGGGATCTACCTTCGCAAATGTACAATCTCGGCCCTGCAACCGTCTGCCGAAAGCACAAATGGCAGACTGCCGATGGTAGATAAACCCAAACTCTTTTCCACCAATTGCGGCACAGTGCGTGTGTGATTGCTCCAGATTCGAGTCCAGAACGGTATAGCTTTACAGTATATACCCGTACGTAACTTATCCAGATATCTTCGACCCTAAGTCAGTCATATTATGGTCCACCTATAAGAGTTATTTGCACCACAACTCTTTCTTCTTCTCTACTGTGGTCAACCGCCCCTGATTCCGAGGCGGCAGGAGAGCTAACCCTTATCTACAGATCGCATCTAAATGTAGTTCTCTCTCTTGAAGAAAGCCAAAAACCGTAACGGCCACTCAATCATATCTATCAGAGATTTATCTTTTCTTTCATCTGGCGCTGGCAATTCGTCGTGCCGAGCTGCACCACAACTCAAAAGGGCCTCATATGCCACTTCGATAGCAGACACACAACGTTTTTGAGTCTTTACTTGCAGAGGAGAAGCAAACACAAGAGGGTGAGTTTCCGTCATCACACGCCATGACCGCCCATCATGGCTTTGCTTCAGCAAGCTGAAGAGCGGGGCCTTGCTTCCTGTGCGCACCTGACTTCTTGACCAGCGACGCCGGAATCAGAAAGGCGAAGGACCTGCACGGTTCGCAACTGCATAGCTTCTTACTCGACACCATGCACTGTATCTTCCGAGCTCCGTAACATAATTTTCACGTGGGAGTGCTGTGCAGGTATTCAGAAACATGTAAGACATGTTGTGTCGCGATGTGCCTAAAAAAGCTCATCGCACCGCGAAGAGCTGCAAGCACATCGAGAAAGAAGAAAACAATTTATGTTAGACATGATGACGCAATGACCCATTAGCTTTTTGGGTTCGCTACTAATCTTGCGGTACGGAACTTAGTACCGCAGTGAAGGACAAAATAGCATTGCTTCGACGTGAAGAAGAGGTTAGATGGAACTTCATTATGGTATGAGCTAAAGTTTACATGCTTGCGCAGCAGAAGCTTAACCCTCCAAAACAAATCTCTCCATTTTTTGCTTTGACCGTTTCAAACAAACGAAAGAGGAAGAGCTCTTAGACTTCAATAGAGAGAGAGACGTCTGTTTAATTTCTGTGTCAATAGAGAAACGACAGCTTTCAAGGCTAGCGTTAAGAGGGCTACCGTTAGTACTATCTATCGTAGCCACGGCACGGATTCGTTGGGTTGCAGGACTAGATACAAGTTTCAGGACTCTTTTAAGGAACGCTACAGCGCAATCCATTGTGTACGTGTCGCGAAAACCTCGTTTGTTCCCTAATTTCTAACCGTTGGTCCTTGTTGTACTTCTTGCACCTCACAACGTCATGTTGGTGATGAAATACACAAAACCCTCAGGAGAGCTCATCTGATATGAAACTTCCACACGTTGTGTACAACAATCAAACCGTCACCATATGATACGTCAAAGCTATTCGTTCTTCTGTAGGCCCCACCGAAAGCTTGTGATTTGGAGTGGGAGAAACGGAACAGAATAACCTTCGTCCAACAATAGAAGCCGTGTTTGCAGACGCGATAACTCGTGGCACTCGGGCCTAAGGGAATATGCTTCGCGCCTTCTTGCTCACCCACCACCGCGTTGCTGTCTAGGTAGGCTGTGTTGCTGCATTCTTTTCGTTTTTGAGCAAAGAGAACACGTCAAAATTCAGTACGGATACACATCGTTATTCTTGGAACGAGGTAGCACTCGCGAGTGAAACGCGTTCGTGTATCCAACACTGTCCAAATTAGAAGTTCATGGTCAGTATGGCTGAAAGAAACCTGCGATGCATAGCTTTCTGCTGATTCCATATAAAAGATGAGTATCATCCTCCATGCTTAGAACCCTTTGAGCGTGTTCTTACATTGTCCATTTGGATGAAAACAAATTGCTCTCAATACCATGCTTTCTCTAGCTAAACAGCTTCTAGTGCCACTTCTGCTGCTCGTCACCTGTGGTGATGCTCTGACCCATCTGCACAAAGCTCCCCAGGGCGATGGTGAAACCCCTTTGTTTCGGGGCTTTGCCCATGCCTCTTCATTGCTTTCCTCTGAAGTCGATGCTTCAGAGTTCACAAAACAGTCTGATCGTACAATGAGCTTTGCCGTTGACCTGCGAATGGATACAATTCTCTGGGAAGAGTTAGAAGACGACAGTGTTAAGATGAAATCCTGCCTTCGAGATGGGGACACTCATGATATTCGCATTGAGATAGAAGGTGCTGGTCTGGATCGAGAAGATTACTCTCGTGGTTCAGCTTTCGTGATTGATGCAGAGCATTGGACCAAACGTTGCCCTCCTGTGCCTTCCCTTAATGGAATTAATGCGGCTGATCCTGTTTTATTCTACCGGATAAACAATGTGACTTCGTCTGCATCTTCCCCCGGCATTCGATTGGATATGACAGCCATACCAGGCTCTCAGGTTGCTCCTTCCATTCGCTTAGACGTTATTGGTACCTCTTTGAAACAACACACATCAAAACGGTATACTTTTGATGATAGCCCCCACTTTGATGCCACTGCTAGAATGCTGCAAGGCCTCCCTACCTTACCTTCGGATCAGCTAGGTGCTCCCGGAGGGAGCGGGTCTGGTGTATTCTCAGAATTCGCAATCTTCCCAGGGGCAAACATTTCAGTGTCCGGGGATATAGAGGGCTCGTTCAACAACTTCAGGATCCTACGCGTGTTCGATCTGGAAGTAGGATGGGAACAGACCTTGAAAGCGGATGTAGCTTCGAGACTGGTTGCAACAAGCTCCTATCGAGCTTCGAATGAAAGAGAGATTTACCGAAGACCTATTTCAGATGCAACGGTCTCAGGACGTATTCCGCTCTTTGGAAGATACCATTTGAACGCATCTACTACAGTGGACCTGGTTCAAGAAATTCAAGCGGATTCGGGAGTGGATGCTTACCTTCGCGCTACTCATGAAAATCTCGCTGCCGTGACGGCAAGTTACTCCTCCAGGCGGATTAAGGCAGAGAGTCTGCTGCCGCCTGATTTTGCAAGCTTCGGAGACCACGACATTAATTTTGACAGGGTAGTTGAGCAACACGTTGGTGTGAACGGTTTCTATGGCGCTCGGCCTGGAATCGCCATGGAAGCACGATTCGCCGGAATCGTTGTCGAAGGAACGTTCACAGCCACACTTGGACTAGAAGCATCGATGCAAATGAGAACCCCGGCGTTCCAGCCACTTCCTTATTCTGGTAGGACATTGGGCAGCTGTGACCAGTGTCATAAGCTTCAAGGAAAAGCTTCTGTCAAGGGAAAAGACCTTCAATACCATGTTTATGAAAACGGTCGGCTGGAAAGACACAAAGTTTTGGATTCAACTCTATTTGAAAAACGGTTAACAACTGTCTGTGCCTTCACAGACATCTGTCCGGTATGATTGAATAGTTCGTCGACACTCTTAAACACTGAAGACCGCACCCCCTCTTGAATATGGTGGCCCCGGAGACATTTTCGCCCTCACGGTATACGATGCTCTGTAGAGGTACATCGATAGCATTTCACCCTTAAACATAAACCCCAAAGCTGCTGTAAACAATCGAACACACTGAGGATAGCGATACACGGCCCTGTGATTATGCTCGTAGTGTATAATTATGCGTATTAGATACCATACAGGGTATTTGTGAAGTACATTCGTCATGGCTATGAAAGAGACTATAGCCGGCCGAGATACTTCAATTGCACAAAACCCGGGAACACCGGGCAACGTCATCTACGCATATGCGCCACATGTCTCACTTTTTCATTTACAGTAAGTGCGGTCGTTTAATTTTTCGTATTTCCAGGAACATTACGTGACATGTTACATTACGTGATGGTCCTCGAGAGGTCATACTTCACACGGGAGTCCTTTACAAGGACATTCCGACAAAGGACAAAAGCTTCATCTGAGCGACCATAGTTGGGTCTTCAGAAGCTGTTCCCTGCTCCCTGCCAATCACATGTGCATGGTTTATGATAGTGTAGATACTCTGTTGATTGGAGTGCTCCCCTGGCGGCATTGGCGCTTGAGCAAACAGAGGACTCTTTCTTGTTAAAGCTAATGTATACGTTCTTCTTTGCTATTCTCTCGGTCTTGTTTGGTGATGTGACCTCTACACTTTAGAGCATGCACAATGTGCGGCATACTCTTTCGTAGAAACAAGAATCAGAAGCCTTAACCTATAGCCAAAGCTCCCAATTGACTCCCAACAGCCTACCGAGAAGTTGGCGGTCCTCTTTATCGCAGCAGCTTGCGTTGACGAGTTCTTGCGGTATAAGAACCGGTTCTACCCCGCACTTCAGCTCCCTCGCATCATCTTTCTCACAACCTACAGCAAACCAGAGTGCTTTTCACCATCAAATCTCACTCAGGCATACACAGTACACACGTCAATATGGACAACAAGTTCACCACCTCCATCATCATCCTTCTTGCTTTTGCTACTTCCACTCTGGGTTCCATCCCCAGTTTTGGCACTCAAACTAATGGAGCAATTCGTGCGCAACTCGCTGATAATGACTTTCGTATCAAGCCGGAACAAGGTGTAATTATCAGCAACCCAAACTTTCGCGTTCGGATTGCCGACCTAAGTAACTTTCCAGCTTTGGCAGGACAGGACGTTCAGACCCAGATTGTTCGTGTAACTCTCAAAGCAATGCAACCATTTATTCCGCATTTCCATCCCAGGGGCGTTGAGGTACTTAACGCCCTTCGCGGGAGTTTCCGAATCACGTTCAAGTTCGAAGGCCTAAACCCTCGTACGGTGACAAACGTTATTCACGCTGGAGAATCCACTGTATTTCCACAGGGTCTTATTCACGAAACGGTTTGCATTAGTAATCACGATTGTGAATTTCTTTCTACGTTTAACTCGGCAGATCCAGGTCTTGTGCCTGTTACTTTGTAGAAAGCCATGACTGTGGAACTAGGTAAACTTGCATTGCTGCTTCTTGAGGTTTGAATAAATTGGTTGACTTGTTTCGCTTTTGTTTGTAAACTAGCTAGTCAGTTCAATCTTTCTCCGTTGAAGCATGCACAGTCCTATGGGCCTGCTTGGGAGGAAGTACAAAGCGAACTGAAGACCGATACGACGTGCGACCCATTCTGTAACCCGTTTGCGAGTTGCAGCTTGTTGTTAGTGTAGTCCCTCCAGGAAAACCACTGGAACCCCCCCCCGTCCAGTGGCCTCGTTGGAGCCGTTCGTTCGAGGAAAATTTCAGGGAAACGAGGATACGATGTTCCTCCGATGACCGGCCCGTGACCTACTGCGTGCGTGCATCTAGACTAGGGCATTTTAACGACATTCCACACATCTCCACGAGGGGGGCCGGTGAGCTGACCGATCGCTTGGATGAGTTTAACGACCTCATACTTATTCATTACTGCTGCAGAACTGATACCAAACCAATTTTGACCAGCAACCTCACTGCGGCGTGCCGGTACAAAGGTTAACGGCACGAACTTCATAGATGCCATTGTACAGGATACTTGCAGCCGAATTAAGCGTAACTGGCGAAGGCGTTTCACAATGTCCGCCAGTATCAGGAGTGCAGATGACCCATGTTGACTTGAAACATACTTTTCTTCTGACATTCGGATATGCAATGCATATCATGAATGATAATCATCACGTATGACACAGGGGGTTACGCGATATAATCAATGCGATTTGAACACAGCCAATCCAATCATACTCGACAGACTACATACAGTACAACAAGGGTAGATATCGACTAACCCCCATTTCGAGAAAAGTTGAGCCGCGCAGAATTCTTGTGCTACAAGGGTAGCGAAGGATAACCCCGGCATGAAAGCAATTCACATCTAAGGTCAGATCAACTCTGTACAAGGCATAATAATCCGCGCAATGAGCTTCTTAACGTCATGCACAAATAATGACTAGGAGTCGAGGTATTTCAAGCCTTCTATACTGTAGAGATAATACATCCTTGTTGTGTTATCTTTGCTTGTGTATGGTTCCCGATTCCAGATTTCGCCGTTCGCCGATCACCCCGGCGTCATTACCTGCAACTTTGACACACATCCTCTAAACACTGAACGTTATATGGAAGGTATTGGAGCCGTAGCCACAGTTGTTGGACTGGCTGATGTGATTGCGAAGCGATTATCAGAGTTCCATGTGCGCCTGGATATGTTCCGACGATACCCTAGCGCTTTCGAGACGCTCACGGCAACTCATGACCGGATCTGTGAAAAGGTGAAGCACTTGCACAGTTCTTTATCCGGCGAGCAGCATGCAGACATTCGCTTGGTACAAAAACATCTTACAGCGGCTCATCTTGAACTTCAAAGTCTGCGAAAGTATCTTGATCATGATGGTACATCAGGTGATTCTAATTCACCTCTTCAACCCAGATCAACAACTTCCGAAAGGTCGTCACAGAAGCTAAAATTAATTGGAAGCACGTTCTCAAGACTTGCGAAGGGCGGACTTTCCATAGAGTTGCACGTATCCAGGCAGCTCTCAACTCTGTCCAGACTGATTTAGAATCTGCATGGTTCGTACTCAGCGATATAAAGCTAGAACATATCAAGCAGGAGATCCGTACTATATCCAAAGCCACCGGCAACATGTTTACACCGGAAGCAGCGTTGAACCCCAAGCCCGAAAAACCTTTGGCTCGACTTTGACTCGAGAGACGAGCAGGGAAGTCCAGTAACATACGAGGGCAAGTTGAAAACAAGTTCTATTGGGTTCAGAGTCTTCGTCGTGAAGGGGGTTGTTGAAGGTGGTATAATCGGTGTAATCGGTCTTGGAGGGGTAGGTAAAAGTTGCGAAGTTCGAGCCCTGGCTCGTTTACCCGATGTTGGGAAGGCATTTCCCGGAGGAATCTACGAGATATCTTTGGGCATGGATGCAAGTGAGTTGACTCTAAGCAAAGAGTTATGCAACTGCATTAAATAGTCTGGGGGTGTGAAGCTTGCGAATGAACTTCTGTGTGAAGGAAACTTCCAAGAAACTCTAAGACAGGCTGAGGGGTGGTTTGGGAGTGCGAAGATATTGTTCATTGTAGACGACATGTGGGAAAATGTGGAGATCACACGACACACTTTGTTTTCGTTGAAACGGTTATTGGGTTCCAAAGGCAGCCGAATGATATTCACTTCTAGAGATCTAACTTTGAGGGAGCTGTCGGGAGTTATGATCGAATTTGAACTTCGGGAACCTCTCTCGAACACATCGGAGGGGATGTTGTTGAAGAATGCAGGTACGGTCATTGATGAAGAAAAAGTACTGACCGGCAAGGAGAGTTTGAAGAGTCTTTTGCAATTATGTGGAGGTCTGCCTGTGGCCCTAGCTGTGGCCGGGCACCTTGTAGCGAAGCATGGACGTGGTTTCGAAGACCGCTTCCAGAGAGTTCTCTCCAGATTAAGAAATAGACCTGTAGAGCGAGAACATACTGTCGCGGGATATGGGACACTTTCAGCTTTTCTTAATGCAGCTGTTCAGTTTTGTCAAACCAATCACGGGGAAGAGTGGCGGACGCGGACCAAAATGTCGTTCGAAGAGATGTTACAATCGCTTTGTGTTCTTCAGAAGCAGCAGTTTTCCCCCGCTGATATGCTACGGCGTTTGTGGGGCATTCGAGACGGTACTTCCGCAGAGGAGTTAATAGGAGTTGTCGAGAATGTAGGGTTGGTCAAGAAAGAGGTTGTTCGGGAAAATAGGATAGAAGTTGTCGGAATCCGTTTGCATGACCTTGTTCACGAGCACTTTTCCTCCATTGCGAAAGAGAAGAGCCAACAATATCATGCCCAACTGCTTTCCGGGTACATTGAAGCGTCGGAAGACAGAGAGCAGGAAGGAGATACATATCGAGCATGGTGGGAGCAGATACCGAAGGGGGGGTTTACGTGTATCAGAACTTATTTCGGCACCTGATAGCGGCGAATGTCCTTGATGAAGCAGTGCGTGTCTTATTGGATCCAAGATGGACCGTGAAGCAGATCCGCACGAGTGAGGCGGCGCCGGTTGTTAACGATTATCTACTGGTTATAGATAAGATGAGGAAATACAGTGTGGAAAACATGTCGGGCGGTGAGACATTTGATACGAGCAAAATTCACGCGTTGGAGCTTGTCAAGGACGCAGTTAAATTAGCTGCTCCATATGCGATTCAGAATGAAAGAGAGGTGTGGTTTCAGCTGTATGGAAGACTGGTAGAAAGCAAAGACGAGTTAGGAATCGGACGGTTCTTGGAAAAAATTGAGTGCTATGCAGAGAAGCCTTGGGTGAAAGCAGGGGCCGGGTGCCTTTTGCAAGGGGGACGAGTAGTGAAGCAGGTTTGGAATTTACGAGGAATGAAGAGAATAGTAACACGAACATGGTATAGGCGTGATGTGTCAGTGTATGCGTTCGTCGTCCCCGAGAGCACAGTGGTGGTGAGTAGCATTGTGGACAGTTTTGAAGTATGGAAGTTGAACGAAGGATGTGAAGGCGAGCATATGTGCATATGGTATGGTAAGGTTCAAAAGGAAGTTCGCCGCTATCTCACCTGTGACGACGGAAGCAAGTTAGGTTTGTTCATGAGTGACGGACGTGTCGAGGTGTGGGATGTCAGCAACAAACGACGATTGAATCGAGCACAAACAGTGTACCGGGTAGAAGGTTTTCAAGGTTGGAGTGCGAGTGAGTTTTCTGCATTTGGGAGCATGTTGGCTTTTGTATACGACGGGGAGAAAATAAGAATATGGAACACGGGTTTGGATGGGGTGAAGGATGTATGTTCGATGGGAAATGGCATGGAGATGCACTCCCTTTGCCGTTCCAGAGATAAGAAGTGGTTGGCAGTTGGATGTGGTGGCAAATTTGTCATGGTGTGGAATTCAACCGATTCCATAGTAGGATGGCTTGATGTTGGTTCCACGCTTGTTAGCATGGCTTGGTCTCAGGATGGACGCATGTTGACAACCTCCTCGCATACCACTGGGACATGCATATGAGACGTGACAACAGTTTGTAGTGGAAACCCGCAGGTGAGACTGATACACTCGCTGGATAGGAGTTGCACTCTAGAATGGTCGCTGAAGAATTCTTGGCTTGGAGTCGGTGACTACTCTCGTGGCCTAAGCGTATTCGGGTTCCAACTTGACTCAACGAAAGAAAAACAGGTGTGGATAGCAGAGAAGGTAAGCTATGTGGTGGGGATGAAATGGTCGCCGGACGGAGGGAAACTGGGAGCAACCGATGGGGAAACTGTGAGGACGATTGAGGTATCACCAGCGCACATGAGCACGGATGACACAAAGAGACACTGGAGACGGGTGAGGTGCAATGGTGGCGGGACGATGTTTGCAACCATATGTGATGAGGGGGTTGGGTTATGGGACCAGCAAGCGAGACCAAAGGCCAACGGAGAGCTGTTGTACAGAGAGAACGGAGGACGCAAGGTTGGAATCGGGGTTGACTTGGTGTGGGCGGATGACGGTGTGCTACTGGCAGCGGTGTATGAGCATGAGGTGCAGACGTGGACCGTTCAGAGTCGGGTGCTTGCTGGGGTGGGGCAAAGCGAAGAGCGGATACGGAAGTGTGCTCTCAGTGCAAACGGGCGGACATTAGCGGTAGTGACGGAGCGGAGGGTGCCGTTGTGGCAAGACGATAATGCAAATGCGGTGCACTTTGCGGCACCGGAGACTCGCTTCCGTTCGCACTTGGCGGTCTCCCACGACGGCACGTTGGTATGCTGGTTCGAACGCGGCGCGAAGATGATGACGGTGTGCAACGTGAGTGATGAACGGCGGCGCACGAATCTGCCGTTCTACGGCGGCGAATGGATGGGGACGGGGGACGCGTCGTTCACCGGCGACGAGCGTGTGCGCATCGAGTGGGGAACGGCTCCGGCGCGCGCGGTGGAGTGGCGGTGGCGGTCAGGAGCGTCGCGCGGGAGCATAATGGCGGTGCCGTACGGGGCGCGCGTGCGGATGATCGGAGAACGCATCAAGTACGACGACGTGTGGGTTACGACGTTGGAAGCCGGTATGCAGAGCGACTACAGTTGGAACCGAAGGTTAAGCACGCGCGCCTCCGCGCTGGCGCTGATCCCGTCGTGGGACTCGCGTCCCTCTGTCTGCCATTTGAACAAGTATACAAGTTGGCCGTTTGGTTTGAATTCAAATGCTCACGCGGGTGCAGCGCTCCCGTGGACAACGTTGCCACGTCGCGCGCTGCGCTCCACATCGCAAATTTTGACTGTCATTCTCACATGCATCATGCGTCACTCGCTTTCAGCGCAGCTTCTCTCCCGAGGAGTCTCCTGCGCGCTTGGAGCTTCGCTCCAATAAGCTTCACCCCGCGCTCGACATCAGCGTAGCCGCGTCGCTTCGCGTCGCTTTCCCCCACCACTGTCGTACCCACCCCCAACTCCTCTAACAAATGACTTCAGCCGTTTCCGATGAGCCTCCTGCAGTGCAGCCTGACGCCTCGCACATGGTGCAGGTCGTCAACTACGAGCAGCAGTTCAACGATGGATTGGAGACCTATTTAAAAGCGAAGCACATCTCTCAACTGGGATTTGACTACAAAGTCACCGCAATCATGGGGCCGCAGTCGTCCGGCAAGTCCACCTTGATGAACATGTTATTCGGAACAAAGTTCCCCACCATGGACAGCGGCGGCGGTCGTTACCAGGTCACACAGGGCGTATGGTTAGGGCGAGATGTGGACGCGGGCATTCTCGTCATGGACCTTGAAGGCACTGATTCGCGGGAGAGGGGCGAAGATGCTGCCACTTACGAAAGAAAAAGCGCCTTGTTTGCCTTGGCGCTTGCGGAGGTGCTTGTCGTCAACGTTTGGATCCATGACGTCGGCCGAAACAACGCGTCAAACATGCCTCTGCTGCGAACCATCATGGAGCTTGATTTGCAGCTATTTTTCGGTGCCACCGGCTCCGACTCGCACTCCAAGCGAATGCCGAAGACTAAGATGCTCTTTGTTATTCGAGATTACGATTCCACCCCAATGGACAAGTTGTGCTCTTCTCTTCGAGAGGACTTGGATAATATTTGGAACACCATTAACAAGCCCCCAGCCGCCTTGGATACTCCTATCACTGATTACTTCGACCTTGACTTTGAAGCTCTGCCTCACAAGGTCTACTGCCCGGACGAGTTTGAAGAGAAGGTGGGCCAACTCAAACAGCGTTTCCATAGCGGCGATATCTTCAAACAGGAATACAGTCGAGGCGTGGCTGCGGATGGCTTTTCGGAGTACGCAAGATCTGTGTGGGAAACCATTCGCGCAAACAAGGAGCTTGACATTCCTTCACAGAAGGAAATGTTGGCGCATGTTAGATGCGAACAGATTGCGAAGGAGGTGTTTTTCACCTTCGAAAACACAATCGGTCTTCTCAAAGAGGACCTCCTACCCGCGGATAGGTCAATGCCCACAATTGTCCCTGCATTGTTCAGCACTCTGCTTGAAAACTGTGACAGCGCCTTGAACAAGTACAGCGAAGGGGCTTCGCGTTACTCCAAGACGGTCGCTGACATGAAGGCGGAGGACGTACGCGCTCACCTTTCATCCGAGTGCAAGATGTTGTTTGATGCTCAAATAACTGCCGCCACCGATGCGGCTGTGAAACAGTTTCAGGAGATCGTGAGCGGTAGCGAAGATGGGTCCGTTTCCGAACCGTGGCTCAACTGGAATGAAAACTGCAAGACGGCTATGGAAAGCGCGATGAAAGTGTTTGACGACGCGTGCACAACAACGCAACTACACAAAAGTGTTTCTGATGCGACTGAGATGAAGTCGCACCCTCTCGGATTCACTATCACTTCGTCTGCAATGGCTCGGACCCGACTGGAAAAGACTTTGGACACCGAGCTCAGGCGCGAGACAAACAGAGTTCTTTCTGAATCGCGGACGCATTGCTTGGAGACGTTCCAGTCAGCGTTTAAGGCGCCGATGACCACTGTGTTGGAGAACGGGCCCGACGACCTATGGAGTCGCACGTCCGAGGTTGCAGATGTATCATGGGAAGCCACGGCCAGGGAGGCCAAAACCGTGTATGGTGAGAAGGGACTTGCGTTAGAGGAGGAACAGATGAAGAGTTTGCAAGATGAGCTGAAGAGCGAGTGTCACGATTCGGCTGTGAGTGACATCAGGGCTGCCATCGGTACTCCGTCCAACATGCTTCTGAGAATGATGAAGCGATTCGAAGATGCGTTCCGCTTTGACGAAAGAGGCGTTCCAAGGCATTTCGGGCCGAATGAGGACATTGAAGCGCTGTTTGTGGCTGCGCGAGAAAGCGGTGAAAAGCTTGCCGAGTTGCTGGCGGAGGTGAGATTGGAGGGTGCGCTTGCGACTTCGACAAGCACAGCCAGGCGGGACATAGGCAAGAAAGGCAGTGAACTGATGATCATCGACTCGAACGCGAAGGCAGATCTGAAGGACAAACTGAAACGACAGAGTGGGGCGATCTTCATGGAAGCGAAGCGGGCGCAAGAGGCGGCAAGAATCACAACCAAGGTGCCCATCTGGCTTCTTGGGGTGCTACTAATTCTGGGATGGAACGAGATGATGGCTGTGTTGCGAAACCCGCTGCTGCTGATGTTGACGATTATCGTTGTACCCATCGTGTACGTGGGTTACACGCTGGACGCTCCCACGTACCTGGCTCCGGCGGTGATGGCCACGCTGAGGCCATTAGTGGATCAAGCGAAGGAGTTTGTGGACCAGGCCACGAGCGCGCCGGCTGGCGATGGCGCGGCGGGGCACGTGGAGGCGGCCAAGCTGGCGTCAAGCGAGAGCACGGCGGTATCAGTAAACCGCACGACGGACGCAGCGGCTGCGGCGAAGGAGAGCTGAAAGCGCGGGGTAGCTTGGTAGATAGCTGGTACGGGATGCTGACTGTAGCTAGGCTGGGGCTCAAGTGTTGAGACTTGCGTGATAATGAGGGGCGGATGTGCGAGACCTCCTTTTTAACTTATTCACTACACTAACAAAGCGGTTGCATAAGTGTTGCTCGCCGCGCGCGGCAGATCGGCGTCGCTGCGGCGCGCTACGCCATGGAGGCGCGGCGTGCAGCAGCATTCTCGATGGCGTGATGGCGCGCACCCCGCGCGAAGCGCAGGCGCTCGCAAGCGAAGCGAAAGTGTTCGCTAGCGAAGCGAAAGTGCTCGCTGGCGAAGCGAAAGTGCGCGCAAGCGAAGCGAAAGCGCTCGTGCGGCGGACGCCAGCGCGGGCCCGCGCTGGACGGGGCGGTGCTGCGCCACGTGGCCAGCCTTTTTATGCGAAAAACTGGAACGCGGGGCGCCCAGCCGTGGCGTGAAAATTGGGGCGAACGGTGCTGGCCGATGCGCCGCAGAGTTGATAGCCGCAGCAGCGGCTCGACGACATGCGCCCCTCATCCGACCCCCTCCGTCGCCGTCAAAGCTGTTGCTCGCTCCCACCTCCGCGCCGCGCCCGCGAGCTCTCACACGCGTTCACAAGCCTTCACATGCGCTCTTATCCACCGCAAACATAATTAATCTGCTACGCTTCGCCCATCGCTTTGCGATGGGTTCCGTCAACTCCACGGGCAACAAACTGGAGAAGGCGTTGCACGCCGACCTTCCCGAGGATGAACGCTACTTCGGCCTCGAGAACTTCGGCAATACCTGTTACTGCAACTCCGTCCTCCAGGCGCTCTACTTCTGCGAGCCGTTTCGGAAAGCAGTCTTGGATTACACCAACAATCGAAGGATCGCCAAGCCGCCCCCCATCGACTCCAGAGTCAACTCCTCCAGTTTGTTTTCCACCGCCCCGTCGTTGCTGCCCAAGACTGCAAACCCCACCCCTCTGGCGAATACAGTGTCCAGCGTTGCGCGTGCCACCGACGACGCCTCTCCGAATGAGTACGCCTCCACCAGCGCCAATTTCCTCGACTCCAGCGACACCAACGGAGCGGAGGAAACCATGCTTACTGCGCTGGGCGACCTGTTTATGCAGATTGCCACGCAGAAGAAGCGCACTGGCTCCGTACCCCCGAAGACGTTTGTCAACAAACTACGTCAGGAGAACGAGCTTTTCTCCAGCTACATGCATCAGGATGCTCACGAGTTTCTCAACTTCATTCTCAATGAAGTTGTCGAATGCTTGCACAAGGAGAACTCCGCCAAGCGCCAGCGCGAGCAGAATGACCTTTCGAAGGACAGTTACACCAACTACCTCACAAACGTCAACGGAAAGCTTCAAAATGGCACCACCATCCCCGTTTCGAACGATACCTTTGCTGACGAAAAGCGAAATCCGAAAACCTTTGTTCATGAATTGTTCGAAGGTCACCTTTCCAATGAGGTCAGATGTCTATGTTGCGAGACTGTCACGCAGAGGGTCGAATCCTTTTTTGATTTGAGTGTCGATGTTGAACAAAACTCATCGCTCACGTCGTGTCTTCGTAACTTCTCTTCAACAGAGCTGCTTGAGAAGCAAGACAAGTTTTTCTGTGACGCATGCTGTTCACTTCAGGAAGCGGAGCGGCGAATGAGAATCAAGCAGTTGCCGAAGATTCTCGCTTTGCATTTGAAACGTTTCAAGTACGTGGAACCGTTGGGTAAGTACAAAAAGCTCAACTATCGAGTTGTATTTCCGCTCGAGTTGCGTCTTTGTAACACTAGTGATGACGCGGAAGATCCCGATCGTCTGTATTCTTTATTTGCGGTAGTAGTTCATGTTGGATCGGGTCCCAATCAAGGTCATTATGTATCTCTCATCAAGTCTCATAGGCAATGGTTGATGTTCGATGACGATGCTGTAGAACCTAAGGACGAAGGCGAGATTCAGAGTGTATACGGCGTAACACAGGAGAGTGCTCAAAGCACCGAAGCGGGGTACATTTTGTTCTACGAGCAAACTAACGCCTCCTAGTCTGATCGCAACCATACTTCAACAGGCTTCGCAAGTGGTTTTGTTTTGCTTCTACGTCTACCTTACGCCAGTCAGCGCGCTTGTTTCGTTCCGTTTGTACCTGCGTGGCCTGATCGAACCACCAAAACCTGCATATAACTGTTTCTAAGCTCACTATGTTCAGCACTTCAGTTGTTATATCAACTGCATCACCTTGTTCATTTCATTCAGGCTGAAACTAAAACACCAGTATTTCGCTTATCTAAACGCTATGCTACACTCTTAGCTAACAAGACAATGTCATGTGCCAGCTTCATTTTCTGGTGCCAGAACAATATATAGTTCATTCCTTCACCGGTTGTTCCTTACCACTTATGAGGACAGCGTGAAGGAGTGCTAATTCATGCAGTTGATGAATTACGACACCGTCAAGGCTGCGCAATCATTCCAATTCAGTTCTTCCCAATTTGTCACCGAAAGCTTTGCATTCTTATGTTGAATATTTCTCGTTAACGACTACCAGCATCGTTGGTACCATTGTAGAACGCTATCATTGCGCTCTTGTACCCTTGTACGTAACCTTACATGCGTAGCGAAGTGTTCAAGACTCTTGCACACCTATGTGGAATGGTCGCTGAAAGCTTTAGTTGAGCCATAGTATATGTACAACCGCTACTGTACTTTCAATGGAAGGTTTAATAACGAGCGTTATATAACGTTCTTTACGCGTTACATTTTGTTGCGGCGTTACTTATATACATATATCCATGTATAGTAATCACTGGGGAGAGAAAGTACCAAGTCCGCACGACGGTCTTCTTTGTCATGATTCTACAGAAAGGTATTGAGTGAAAGTATTTCACCCCCTTGGGCAATCCGAGTGTCGGCCGTTGGGATTGGCCCACTAGGATGAAACGAGTCTTTTCCAATTGCAAACCCCCCTTCTTCCAGAAGAGCTACTTCCGAATTCTCATGACGAGCAATAGTGTTTTCATCTGTATTGAAGTTGAGGATACGTTTCATGAAATGCGAAGCGAGTCTCGTACTTCAGGAAAAAGGGAACCCAACTTCCAAACCTCAACAACTATTTGCTGTTATGAAACAATTGGAAACCCAAAGATTTCGGAGCTCACATCTTTCAATTTGGTATGATGACAACTTTGTGCCGAGAGGTGCTCGCTCTCTCTCTTTCCTTCTCTATGAACACATAAGCCTAGTTACAACTTAATGCAGAACGCTTCTTTTGACAGAAGAGTTCCCTCTCGAGAAGTGCCTGTTGTTATCTATTGGGAGATTGTGTATCTTGACTGCAACGAAGCCAATAGGATAAAACCCTGGAGCAGGTAGCTCTTGTCGGCGTTGTTTTCTCTAGGGAAATCTTCAACCGATAGTCCTCGTCGATGAGGTCTAGCTAAGCGCCTATGCCTGCCCCCAACTCTGATATAACTGCATTAAACCTCGAAGCACGGCTCGTCGCTCGTCCACTGTCCATTGTAGGCCTTCTATCTCTCTTGGTGGACTTCAATTCTTCTATTCCTGGAGTTAAAGGAAAACTTTGTCTGCGCAAAGTTTTCTTTCTTCAGGAAGACTAAAAACTTCTGTGGCCACTCTCTAATCAATTCTCTAACTGACTTATGAAGTCGTTCATTGTAGGCCTTGTGAGTGAGGCTCTGGCACTTTCTATCAAGAACCGCATCGGTTGCTGGAGCATTGTTATCTGACACCACAAGACACCGGCTGGACCCGGGATGTCGTTAAACTCGCCCAAGCGCTTGGTCAGCTTGCCGATCACCGTCGTGGACCTGGGTGGTACGTGGCTAAAAGACCCCCGACTAGCTGCACGCAAGTAGCAGGCTGCAAGCCGATCATTGGAGACCGATCTCACCGTTTTTTCCATGTCTTCCCCACCTCATGGAGTGAACTCCAACGGGGGCAACCATGTTGTGGTTTTCTCCAGGGTTTTCTTTCGGAGATTGTATTACGCGCTTATCAGGATCGGACAATAATGTGAAGCGAGTGGCTGCTCTTTTGCATGGTTTCGCCAATGTAACGAGGACTAAGTGAAGGAGAGTCATCATAACCTCTTGTACGGCGCAATGTGGTACGTGCAGAGCACCTTGTCGTGGTGTGCCGCTCTGCCGACGGGCTCAGAGGACGAACAAAGTGGTACAAGGAACGAAGAAGAGATGGAAACGCGACAAACGTCGGTAGCGAAATCAGTCAGTCGAGACTGCCTTAAAGGTCTAATGTGTTTTCGGGAGAACAATGTGGTCATTAAGTGAGCGTAACACGGTTGTACATTTGCAGCCAGTGACTAGGTTTTGTTGAGGGCGCATTATAGGTTGTTGGGGGGACGTAGGCAAGCCCCTCGCGTCACGATTAATAAACGTGCACGTCGTGCACACAATTAAGAAGAAGAAGAAGAACACAGCGGCAAGAAAGGTTCCGAGGGCGTATCCACGAAATGAATCCGTATATATGCCTATAGCTATTTCAACCAACCCGATAACAAAGAATACGTAGACCGACTCCGACAGAGAGGCTGCTAAAGTTAACACCGTGATCACAAGCGCAACACTCTTCCAGTTCGATGGTTTGTTGTATTTTTGGCAGCGTCCGAGTTGAAGGTTACAATGATCTAAAGCTTCTTCTTCATGTTCACTTTTCAATGAGTACGCCCAATTTGTACAAGTGATATAGTCTGCAGTGCATTGGTCATTTCGACTGGCTATATGTTTCCCGCACTCTACGAACTGTTCAGTACATGTGCTGTTTAAATTATGTTCATCTGTTGTACACGCCTTAAATGAATCGACACATTCTTCTCGTCTTAATAGGAAGCTTCTGTACTCTTTCAAATCGAACCTTTTTTTCGGCCATACCTTAATCAATACCCCACCAATACAGGAGAGCAAGAAGTATGCCCCGAGCATACTGGATGTTCCAAACTTGCGCCTACTCAACGGATATCGCTCATTACTCATACCATTTCGTGGTTTCACGGTCTCCGTATCGTCCACGTACGGAACGATATTTACATGAAAGTTTCCCTCTTGATAGGCGACAATGTTCTTTTCACCGCTTCTTGAACCATAATCAACATCCATGTTTTCATCTGTAGATTCGATTATACGACGATCATTAATTGAGAAATCAAGATTGTCTTCTTCGTATGTAACTCTGTCACGTTCTAAAACACCCTTGCACGCTCCCATCCTTCCTTGAACATATTCTAGCCCTTAGCTCGTTTCTTGCGCGTCGACCATGTCCATAATTCTGGCTCAACCTTAGTTATATACAGAGCCCCATATCTGGTTTTAAAGAATTGGAAATGACGCTCATAACGATGAAGCGTGGTGTAGAATTCTAGGACCCATGCAACTTGCTTGATCATGAAACCACACCACATCATCATGATGTGTACAATATCTATTGTTTATTTCATGAGGGCCCATAACCTTACCCTCTTACAACTGTCCCCATGGGGCATGGACATACTGTACCAAGAAAAACGAAATTCGGGCATGAACGTAGTTCAGCTTTGACGGGGAGCCTAATTCCATTCCGTTGAAACATTCTTCCAGGGCAATGAACAAGCGCGTTTTTGAGTCACGCAACGTGCTTGTGTTAGATTCACGGGAAGTTGAGGTCAATGGTTTGTGCATACATAATGCGTCAATGGTTATCAATTGAACTACTTTTACACAGTAAAGGTGAACAGTGCAACTAGTGAGGTCCACACTAAATCTAAAGAGTTATTTCGCACGATTCTCACAATAAGTACAGAGTATAGTCTTACGACTGAACATTACAAGTTAGCAGCTCTATTAGCATACGTAGATAAAGTGCTGTACGTATTGGCTGCATAAAGGAATCAACCAGTGCGCCAGGCAACCAAATATTTGGCGCAGTTCCATTCCGTTCAGAAATGACAACGCACCAAATATTGGCGCCAAAACGGTAACCCAAACCGATAGTACACCTACCACAGTTGCGTTGTCTACACACGTTTGTCCCCCCAGACCTCCGGCGACAACGGAGTGCAGCGGTAGTACCAGTCGACTGAAGAACATGGCCGACCAAGACCAACCAAAAGCGCTTCCTCCGAAACCTACAACACCTAAAAAAGCTGGGAAGAAGAACGCAACAGAGAAAAAGACTAAAGGTTGTTTGGGAGCTCCCAACTACAGCACTGTAAATGTCACGGCCTTACTGGATATCGTAAAATTTGTTGAACCAATTGGCGCTAACAGGTGGACTGCGGTGGCCACAGAGTTTGATGAGTAGATCACAAACAACGTTTGCCCAAAAAAGCCGCCGATTCTCTTAAGAACAAGTTTGACAAACTTTGCAACGCTCGCAAGCCAACTGGAGATCCGTCTTACTCCTCTGATGTCTGTCGTGCTACGCATATTGCACGAAACAAACAGAAAACTATAGGGGACAAATTGTTGGCAGAAGAGAAGGAGGAGAACTCAAACTGCGGAAAAGAAAAAGAGGACGATGGAAAAGCGGTTAAGGGTGATTCTACGGCGCAGGAAAAGCGCAAACCGGTAAAACAGTTCAAACTACATGCCAAAAAGGCAAGGACGGAGAAAGTAATTAGTAACAGCATGGAGAACATGACGCAGTTCATGGGCGTTATCGCGAACTCTTTTTCCTCTAAGAAGCGTGAAAATGTTAGTAGTGATGAACAAGAAGCGCTTATCGCGAGTGTTGTTAGGAATGAAGTAAAGTAATGAAAAGCGGAGTTGGATAGGAGCATGCAGGACACGAAAGAGATCTTGGTTGGTATGAATACTGCGCTGAAGGAGATAATGCGAAGCATGGCAGAAGACTCCCCGAATAGTAATGTTTATTAACGAATTGATTCTGATTTTCGGTTATGTTGCGAAGCAAGTACGCGTTAAAGCTCACTGGCGCTCGCATTCGCGCACTTGGCTCCTTGGGCAACGGCCCACGCTCAGTTACCAAGGGGAGTTTGATATGTGCTACGGATTTGATTACGTCCCATTGTGCGTGTGCGGTAATTCAGTAAACGAACAGCCAGCTCTATGAGCACTGATCGCTTGTGTTCGTCTGTGCAAAGCTTTGCGCCAAGTCTGCCAAAGGGAGCCTTTATGGCTCGAATACCCTATTCTGCGCTCTGCCGCTCGCTCGGTAGAATTCTCTGTAGCACCAGATCGATTGGAGCTAGCTCCTCTGAATCTGGGACACCTGCCGTCTCGTTTGTCTTCCTTGCACGAACGATCTTTCCATTGGTGCATCGTGTATTAGACAGAAAGGCCGAATCTCCCAATATCTCCATCCCAGGCGGTGTCATATCATCTGATAGCTTAGGATGGTACAAACCTGATAGGCCTGCTAGCTTCGTGTCGTGCCAACTGCCGGGAGAGTTTATGGCGGCATGGATTATCTCTCCAAAGAAGTTAAATATAAACAAGTTAGTCACCTCTTCCTGCTGGGTGTATCCCTCGTAGTAGGCATTCTGCATCTCTGGGTCTCCATAGTTTTGAATTATAAACCTCCTCCCATCCGTGACGGCAAATACTCCTTTCAGCAGTGGACCAAACTTGCGGTTATTCTCTAGTAGAGCGGCGGAAAGTTTCTGTTCTTCGAAAGAAGGCCATCGTATTTCAAAAAGTGCTGCCTCTGTCTCTTTTGTAGCCCTTAAAATAATGTGGAGGGAGTAGTTTAGCCAAACGCTTAGCGAAGTGGGAACAATACCCAAGAACGGGCAGAGTTGATACGTTTTACCAGATGTTTTCATATAGTTTGAAGCCAATCCTAAGAGATCTACTGATTTCAGTAACGGCTTTCGTCCTTGTCGGGAGTGTGTACGGCGGTATGGACTGGTGTGGTTGCAATCGCGTCTGGCCTGGATAAACAGTGGGAGCAAGTGGTCCAAAAAGAGTTCCTTCGTGAAGTTGGTTGTAATGACATAATCGTAGTCTGTGCCAGATTCCAAGACCTGGCGCCACGGTGTTAGCTCATTCGCTTTGTGAAGGTTCAGAAGCCCCTTCCTGGTGTAATGGGCGCGTGTGTGGGATCGGTTAGTTCCCCTGCGGCGTCTGTGGAGCACGAAGGCTGCGCCAAGCGCTGCGCAATAGGCCGTAGTGCAGGGGTCCATGGCTTCCATATAAGGTCTTGAGACCATCCCAGGAGCGTGAATATGGTGTGGGAGTTTCTGCCGAGGTTTGGCGGAGCGGTGGCGGGGTTTGGCGCACTGAATGGACTCTCGGAGGGTCCATTCAGCGTGCCAGATTTGGCATGATGTCCGCCAAATGCGCGCTTGCTTGGCTTACTTTTATTGGCTCAAATTTGCCCAGGAGGCCAGCTGTTGATATCTTTATGCACCCATTTAACCCTTCTGACCCTAAAAATTATTACCTCCACAGAGATGGAGATAAGGAATGGCCAGTAAGATTCCACAATGAGAAGTCAATTGGGTGATGGAGGAGACCGTATAATTGATTGAAGGGTACATTTGTGCGTGCGCCTCTGGCACAAGCTGCGTGTGCTTCAATAAACACGGTGGCTGCACTTCACGGGACACCTGCAACCAAAAGACCACGGAGTTTCCAAGGACGTGCTACCAATCCATTCTTTCTATCGTACTGGTTTCTCACAAGTCGATGGCGTTGTGGTCTCCGTATATCTGTAGCATCATGAACCATACCGAAAACAATCAAACCGAATGTTCCTTCCCACTGCTGCAAGCAGAAACTGCGTCTCAAAGACCTGCAGAGCCTCGAACATCCACGCAAAATCGCTTTGCTAACACGCAGGAAACCTCCGTCCTTCCTGACCTTCTCGAGGTTGCAGAGGACAATGAGGACGTCGCATGCCGTAAATGCGGCGGAACTCCGTGTTATTGGACACAGCTGAGTTCCTCCGTTGTAGGAAAAATAGCCATCAAGTATCCTGCCTTTGGTATGTGTCGAGAAAAAACAACGAAGCTCGCAAGGAAGCGTAAAAGGATTTCGTTTGTGAGCGGTACGGGTTCCTGGGAAAGAAAGTGCAAGTTCAAATACCGCACTGTGTACTGGAAGGCATCAGAGATATCTGGCCGGACAAGAAAGGAGCATATAATGGGTTCATGGAAGATTAGTTTACAACTTGAACAACACTTTATCAGTAGCAAGAGAAGCGGTAGCCTTATTGCGCCGGTTGCGATGACCCTTAGAACGTAGTGTTGCTTTCGCACGTATGACGGCATTGTACACTCTAGGACGGATATGTCGAACGGATTGCGGATAATGAAAGAATGAGAAACAGTTCATATGAAAACCACGCTTACAAACAGCGCACGAGTACATAGTGTAGCGTCCGCAGCCCTTTCTCGGCAACAAACTACACAAGAGGCAGTGTACGCTCTTTCGGTTTTCCGTTTCAAGTAACAGGTGAAGTGACTGCGTCGTGTTGGTTTTGTTTGTGACAGGGGAGGAGCTGGCTGTGGGGATCACGGTGAACGAGGCTCTCACCAGTTTGTATTCGACGTGGTCGAGTACCAGCTGATGAATAATACGTTGTTTCATTACTAAAGGCCCAATAATGACCTCCCCCGCTTTCGAAATGGCGTCCAAGAGTGCATGATGGCGGCATCTAAAATGAATGTCAGTATACTCATAGTAACTCTCTTCTCCTTTCTGAATGTTGCTGATGTAGAGCGAAATTGGTCAAACCTGTCAACGCTATTCATAAACAGGTTATATGCAACTATGATCGATGGAACCTGTAGTGTTGTACGTTGGAGTGACTCCGTTCCAGTCCATCTCTGCAAAGGAGCCCATCCTTGAAGGCAGCGCACTGCGTGGTCGTCAGGCATATAAATACGAGAAATGGGGGTATCTGCGAGATCGTTTGTGTAGAACGACACTACAGATCGGTCCTTGAAGACAATGAACCCAGTATTTTGCGCGACTTTGATAGAAGCATCGTCTTTTTCACCCCTTTCGAAGACCTGAACTAGACGCCAATCTCCCCTTTCAGCATTCTTGAGATCGGCAATAGCTTCTTTGAGGGCAGGGCGGTTTATGCCATCGACATTATTGAATCGCACCGTTCCGAAGAGCTTGCACTCACCATCACTAAGTCTGTGCAGCTGTCGCGCAAGAACGTGACGGGTATAAAAGTTGTCCATCACCATCAGCCGACCATTGTCTGGTGTAGCGTGCAACTGCGTCAGGTGCGCCATTTGCGCACACCATAGAGCCGAAGCCGTAAATTTCGGAACCAGCTTTCCGTCCAGCTCTCGGTCAACAGCACCTCAGAGGTTTCGGAACAGTGTAGTATATCTCTGGACCGGACTTTGGCCAGTCTTATTACCGGAACCGTTATCTTGAAAGCTATGAAGGTAGGCGTGAGACCAACCAACCACCGCGTAGAATCTTATTCCAAACCTGACAGGTTTGCTTTTCATATAAGATCTAGCGCGCGTGCGGCCTTTACACCTTACTGTGTTCTCGTCCAAAGAACTGACTCCCACTGGGACGGCGAGACCCAGCAGAATTCCTCGCAAAATGTTCAAAAATAGAACGGCTATGCCACAAAGGATCTAACGCGGCAATGTCGGGGTCATATGTGGCGTAAGTTCTGATTGCAGCACGTATGTTTAGAAATGTGTCCCTCCCCATTACTTTCTTGCAGAACGGTATGCCGAGGAGATCTGTGTTACACCAGTAATCTCTAAGACGGTTGAGGCGATGTACAGAGATTGCAAGCTCAACCCCAAGATAGGCTAGCAGTTCATCCATTCGGAGAGGTTTGGTCCTCTTTCCGCGCTCAAGAAGCTCTTTGCTGGTCCATGCTCTCACACAGTTCAAGTATGAACTGTTTAGAAACAAGTTGAACAAGCCCAGTTCTCTTTTGTGGGCGTAGGCTCGTTTAGTGAGCTGAGGTTTGGCCACGTGCAGCCCGTTTGTTCTTTGCCACTTTCCACAATATGGCACGGTTTTGTAGAGTTCCTCCTTCTCACTGGCTCCCAGAGCTGTTATGACAAACTCCTCTTCATCTTCGGCGTCCCAGGACGCCTCTCCTGCAGTTTCGGCGTTGCACTCTGCTGCGTTCTGCAGAATGTTGTCTTCATCGTCCATGTTATAAGAAGTAGACGGAATTGCCTGTGAGCTCCTCAGGTTGTGGTTGACAAACGGAACAATGACTGCACCTTGTGTGAAATAAAGTCACTTGGTAGGCAATGGCTGCGTCGTTTGGCGGTTGCCATCGCGTATGCCGTACCGACGGTACTTGGAGCTTTCGTTATATTCCACAACAGCACAAATTCCGTGCAATGGTCGTTGGGAAATATTCGTATAAGAAACGGAAGAGGCACATCATACGGCGGAGCGCACAGCCTTTTGAGTGCTTGCCATATCTCCAGAGTGCGTACGACCAGTGCAACCCAGTCATTGGTTCCAATCCGCAAAGAATCTGGCGACAGCCAATCATGATTCCTTGCTTATGTCCACCACCCCAGACATAATCCTTGTAAACACATGGAAGGCTGGCAACCAACTGTTCTTCTGGAAACCCAATCATGTTTCAATGCAAAGTCTGGTTTAACAGACATAAGCTTTTAGTCTCAAAAGGGTTAAGGTTCATTATGAAATTCATAATGTGAAATTATTTAAATAGCTCAGAGCTGTCCCTAGTGTCTATTTGACAACTGATCTCATATGAAGTCCGTTTTCACTTACATAAATTTTTAGTAGAAGTTTTCACTTTTTCAAAAAAGAAAACACTTTGTCCTTATCTTCGTCGTCCTTCTTTCGATGGCGTTAACCAAAATCGCTTATCACATGTACACAGCAACCAAGCTGAAGCATTCTTTTATGAACGTCTACACAATCTGTATACATTGGCGCCGTCAACACAGCCTTTTTGTACAGCTAAAAACCAAGGCCTCAGTCGTGTTCGCTTTCTAGTTTGTGAGCCAAAAAGCAAAACCCTACTTTAAACTTTTTTGAATGTCCAAAGTGTTCCCAAAACAGTGACGATAATTGACATTCGGTTTGTCAACGGCCAAAACTACACATTCTTTACTATTTTTTTCCCTTCTAAACCGCCAAAAAGCATTTACTCTTGTTTTTGCCATGCAAAGGTTGTTGATAGTCTCGTTTACAGTCCAAAAACTAAAAATATGGAAAGAGCAGTTTTACAATCATTAACAGCCGAGAATGTTAATAATCAGCCAAATGATAGAGCACAAGTTTAAATTATGCAAAAAGAGCGTTTCGTATCACCAGCACTCTTTTTGGACCAGTCAGTGACTGTGCATGATCTTGCGTGCAACACGAATACAATTTTTTGCCGTATCAATGAATAAATGCAATTGAAGCCGTAGAATGTTATTTGGCCAGCCGACAATCTCATCTCGCGACGAAATTGCCCGAGTATGATAACATTTATTCACTATTTTCGATGAATATTTCATATTGGCCATCTGAAGTCTATTGTAAAGAAGAGGAACAAGAAATTGGAAAATAATGGCGAATCTTCGACGAGTGGGGGAGAGCTTTTAAGGTTTTCTGGCGTCATGGTTTTAATAAGCAGGCTCTACTCTTCCCGGACAAGAGATCTTTGGGGTCCAAAACCAGCATCGAGATATATGTCTCAGTCTGTGATTGGTGAAGCAATGTGCCGGGATAGGTTTGAAACTCTAAGGCGTTGTATTTGTTTCAATGGTAACGCTGCTCAAAAGAATTATGGCACGGCTCCCTGGAATTTATTCACTGATTTCGTGAAAGCTAGCAATGATCACCGCCGTTCTTTCGTGACACCTTCACCTGCTTTATGCGTCAATGAGATTATGTCACGCTGGTATGGTCTTGTGGGAGACTGGATTGATGTAGTGCTCCCGCATTATACCGCGCTGGATCGAAAACCAAAAAAACGGTTTGGAAATGAAAACCGTTTGCTACGGAAGAAGTGGTATCATGCTAAATATTGAGCTCAATATGAAAAATGTAGTGCAACGCCCTCTGATGAAGGTTTCTGACTACTTAGTCATACTCTGAGCTGTCGGGCGGGTGCTCCAAATGGGAGTATATGAATAGTAACAACCACTGCAGGGGGAAGGACACGTGGGACACGGTTGAGCTAGGAGGTTGGCCACGTACACGTCGGACGGGCGCCACGGCGCGTGGGTAATTACCACTGGGCGTGGGCCTAATTTAGTTAGTTTATTTAATTAGTGTTGGTGCGTGCTCACTACTTAGCCCGGTGGCGATCTCGCCGCCGTGCACAGTAAAGTTCCCTCAACCAGGGTTGGCTCCATACTTCTTCGCCTTCGGCGGTCATCGAATCCTTCAAGGAGAGAGACTCCGTTGCCTAAGGGTAGTGTATCCTCCCTGCGTCACCTAACAGGACCCATTCGTGGGAGTGTTTTCCGCTTGTGTCGCGTTCGACGCTGTACAGGGATAACCCCGGTGTTTACCGTAGCCTTTCGCCCTTTCCTCCTTTTCCTTCTTTCCATCCCCCGCTCTCGCGGATTCCTTTTCTCTTTCCCTACTTCCGTGGACTCATGCCTCTTTCGAGGGCCCGTTCACCCACACACGTGTTGCCAGCACCGATCCTTGCTCAATTCTCTACGCCCGTCGTGACGGCTTTGCCTCGGCTTACACCCGACTTCGTCGTGCCTTGCCAGAGAGGCTCTGTCTGCTGACTACCCTCCTATGGAGGAAGATCTCCGACGTCTTCGTGGTGTCTTTCCTCCTCTGGCGTTGCACTACAAAGTGGTTTCCCGAGCTAGAATCGGATATTTGGTTTAACACGTACTCGTGTGTGTTTTCCCTCTTTGAGGTTTCGTTTCTACTTCTGGAAGTTTCCCGTTGCATGGTTGGTTGAGAAATCATGTCTCGAAAACCGTCTGAGACGGAAGCTGCGGCTACTCGCAGTCGTTCCCATGGTGGTGGTGTCGCTGGGGATGATCGGTTCGTCTCACGCACTCCCACGCGTTCTGGCTCCACCCTTGGTGTGAAAAATCCGTCCAAGACGTCGGGCCAACAACCGGCGCACAGGACACTCCCCTTTGCCCCATTGCTTCCCCCTACTGATGGTGCTGGTCCGGCCCCGGCCTTTACTGCTGCAGCTCCGTCTGCTACGGCTACACCCGCGGCCGCGGTGGTTCAGTCCCATCGGGAGAAGGACAACATCCCCCAGGGTACAGCCCTGGAAGAGCAGTTGCGTCAGCTGCGCACTGCTCACAACTGCCTTGTAGGGGTAGTCAAAATTCTACGCCAACAGGCGGAACACTCCCCTGCAACGGGTATTTCTGAGGATCTTCGTACGTTACGGTCCGACGTCAACAAAATGTTGGAGTCCTTTGGTCAACCTGCCACCTTCGTAGAATGAATTCAGGACAGATTTGATCGTGTAAGAGACCGCCTGGAGATGCTGGAGCAAACCATTCCTATGGAAGCTGCCACTCCGGCGGAGCCGGTCGCTGTGCCGCACAGGGCCAAGAACTTGGCACGCGAGAAGAACCGCCGCAAGCGGAAGGGCCAACAGAACGATCGGGGTTCAGACTCGTCGACTTCGTCGGATGCGGACCGGAATAATTCGGACCATGCTGACTGGTCAGACTCGTCGTCTGACGAAGACCGTGGTACACGGGCGTCACGCTCTAAGTGGTCTGCAGTCACGCAAGGTGCGGTTCGTGCTCGTACAAAAGGACGGAAGCACGCGGGCTTGAAAGTACTGAAGCCCACCAACCCTCTCTACGAGAAGCTGTTGTCATACCGGTATTACAGTTTGGAAGACTCCTCTTTGGATCGAACACCCGGCGGTACGGGCGAGGTGAAGGACTGCATCAAACGGATGCATCTCTCGCTTCGTAACCAGTTGTTTACTGGAGAAGACCCAATCTTGGTGCTAGATTTTCTCGCCCGCTTCGTCGCGGAAGCCGATATACTCGGGATGAATGAGGGACAGGCCTACATTGCCTTACCGTATTTCTTACGTCGTGTGGCCGAGGACCAGTATCACTCGGAAAGAGGTTCTTCGCGGGCCTCCGAAGGAGGGTTACTTGCTGGCCCGAAGCAGTGCAATACCTGTTACGGTCGTACGCCCCAAATGGTGCCATTCAGACCGCGATACTCGCTCTGCGAGATACACGTCAACGCTCAGGCGGAACGGAAACCGATTTTTCGGTGCGCCTGAACAAGGCTTTCCACCGTTGTGGTAATGTCTATCCCGCTACAGAGCGTTGTACGATGTTCATCGACGGACTCGACCCTGCTATCCGGACCCTGGTCGCCCTCTATCGCGAGGATAGGAGGAAGATCACCTACCTGGAGCTCATCCAGTATGCACGAGCCCAAGGTGACTCCCTCCGCGCCAGAGTTCCGAGTACTCGGTCTAAGTCCGCTGAGGCGTTGTTGATGGAAACAAAATCCCCATCTCTGTCGCTCGTCGCGGATGAAGCACCTCCGAAGAAGTACGATAACGTCCAGCTCGCCCACGGCGATATTGACTCCATTCCGACAACGGACCTCCCGTCGACGACGGACGCCTCCTTCGAGACCGCTCAGGACGGCACCGTGCTTTATGCCGATGCCATGCCACCCGAGTTCGCGGGCCTTACATCCCGTACTCGAACGGACGAACCCGCTTCCAACGACCAGGATGGCATTACAGCCGCCCAGCGGGACGTTTCAGGAATAACCGGAGTGGTTCCATTCGACAGGGTAGGCAAGTATTGATAGCGTTGATATGACATCTCTGCTATACCCATGGTCACACGTCACCCCAGTGCCTTCTCTCCCTGAGAGACCTGGGCAAGGTGACGGTGAACTATGAGGCCCTCACTTCAGAGGAGAAGCGTTCCGTCCCAATGACGTCGTATCTCCGGGCCAAGACGGACTTCGCCCACGTCGTACCGACAGCGCCGACCTACCAGCGTGCTGCGGCACAGCCGGCTCATCCGGTAGCACCGGTACACCCCGTCGTGGACGATTCATACACCGCTGTTGCGGGACCCCGAGGCCAGCGTGCCCAAGCACTCGTGGTCGAGGAACCTGAGCAGCCGCCGCAGGCGGAAGCCCAGGGAAACTAAACGAGGGAGTCTCCCATTCGGGAGAGACGTCCTCAGAGCAGAGGCTGCTGACGTCCGAGGCGACGCCGCCTCGCTCCCCGGTGAAGATCCTTTCGAGGAAAGACACCGCTAACGCGGACGCGGAACACTTGGGTGTTCTTCGTCGACCGTGGACACGGCTAGAGAAAAACTGGTTCCCTGATAGAGTCCTCGTGATGGCCAAGCGTAACTATAATGTTTACGCCGACGTTGGCCTCAGCACCCAGTTTATTGTGCGCACTCTCACGGTATTAGACACCAGTGCATGGCCGAACTTCATCGTGGAGTCCCTCCTGCCACCGCTGGTGCGGACACGTATTCGCCGCGAAGCGACGCCCGAAGTCGCTGACGCGAATAACAACCCGTTAACAACGGTGGGAACAATCGACTTAGTCGTGCGTTTGGGGACCTCCGTGGTCAAGCTCGACTTTGTGGTATGTCGGACATTGGCTGCCCCAGTTATTTTGGGATGTGAGTACTGCGACAGATTCGTGGACGCAATCAGACCCCGCCTCAGACGTGTGGAATTCGAAGACGGTTCGTCGGTCCCGATAGTTCGTCGGCCGCTGAAGCGTGCATCCAGGAAACAAGTTCCACTACCTGCTGCGCAGGAACCACCCCCGGAGACTCGTGAGTCCACAAAACTCCACGTTGCAGCGTCGGTATGCATTCCACCAGAATCCCAAGTAATGGTGCAGGTCCATTCCCGTCAACACGGCCTTCGGGTTATTCAACCCATTTCCTCGTTGTACGAGAAGTATCATCTCGCAGTGGCGAGCGGTGTTGCACAGGTGTCACCGAATGCTCCTTTCCGGATACTTGTTGCCAATCTTGGCAACAACCCCCAGTATCTGGTAAAGAACCAAGTCATTGGATCGGTCACACCGCACCCACTCGCGATGCTCCCTACCCGAATGATGGCTGCCGATTTCCTCGGTTTGGTTTCCTCAAAAGAGGGCGACAATCCGGGACAATCCGACGCTCCGTCTAAGGAGGGGGAGGATACTCCCGTCACAACTCCGGCTTAAACGGATAAATTGCCGAGTGACTCGGAAACCGCGCCTGCGCCTGCATCCGATATGGAACATGGCCCAACGAGCTATGACCGGATTAATCCCGTGAAGGCTCTGGAGGAGCTCGATCTCGGCCACGTGCCGGAATCACACCGTGAACGTCTGAGAGATATGTTACGGGAGTTTACCCCATTGTGGGATGGATCTCTTGGTGAGATAAATGCAACGGAACACCGGATTGATTTGCTACCGGACGCGCGACGCGCGACCCGTTTCGCAACCCCCTTACAGGGCAGGACGGAAGGCTCGGGAAGAAGAACAGTTCCAAGTGGACAAGATGCTCCGCGCAGGCGTGACGGAGCCCGCTCAGTCACCCTGGGCGTCCCCAGTAGTACTGTAAATCAAGGCCGACGGAACCTGGAGGTTCTGTGTCGACTACCGCCGGCTCAATGCCGTGACGATCAGAGACACGTACCCAATCCCTCGCATGGACGAGTACATCGATTCGCTCGGAAACGCAACCGTATTCACGGCATTGGACGCCAATTGGGGATTTTGGCAAGTCCCCGTAAGGGAGGAAGACCGCGATAAGACCGCGTTTGTATGTCACTCTGGTTCCTTCCGCTTCAAGCGTATGCCGTTTGGTCTCACCAACGCCCCCGCTACATTTTAGCGTGCTATCGACATCCTGTTGAACCGCTTTAAGTGGCGGACAAGTCTAGTTTACCTAGATGACATAATTGTCTTCTCCACTATTCTGGACGATCATCTCACCCACGTAAGGGAGGTAATGACCACACTGCGTGACGTAGGAATTTCCCTCAAGCTGAGGAAGTGTGAATTCTTCACAGACACCGTGAAGTACCTGGGCCACGTTATCCGTCCAAGACGGTTGTCGATCGAGGAAGCTCGAATGAATTCTCTTGCCAAGGCGAAGGAACCGCGAACCCAAACGGAAATGCGCTCCTTCTTGGCATTGGTCAACGACTACAGACGGTTCGTCCCGAATTTCTCGGATATGGCGCCACCCCTCAACGCACTACTGCGAAAAGGCCAGCCACCGAAACTGGTATCATTAACGCCTGTCGAGAAAGAGGGGTTTAGCTCCTTGAAGGAGGCTGTCACATCTGCTCCGATTTCATCGTTGCCAAAACCCGGACTACCGTACTCCGTGGACACGGATTCGAGCAACTACCAAGTGGGTTGCGCTCTTTTCCAAACCACCCCCGAAGGGGAACTTAAGCCCATTGGTTACTGGTCGCGTTCGCTCAATGTTCATGAACGGAATTACTCCGTTTCGGAGAAAGAGTGCCTCGCCGTTGTGTGGGCTCTGACAACTCTCCGCCCCCATCTTATGGGTGTGCACTTTACCGTTTACATGGACCATTCCTCACTGAGGTGGTTAATGAACATCTCCGACCCGTCGGGACGCCTCATGCCATGGAGGCTCCGCCTAGCGGAATTCGACTTTCAAGTCGTGTATAAGAAGGGAGCGCTGAACAGGCAGGCCGACGCACTGTCCAGAATACCCACGAATGGGGAAGCCCTACCCTCGGGAGACGATGAGATCCCTTGTTTCGTCGCTGACGAGGTGGACACGGAAAATCCGGAAGGTGAACTCGACATTTGGCCAGACGACTGGGAATTCGACAATGAATTGGACGAACCACTCGTGGAAAACGAGAATGGGGCTCACAGGCCTCTACCGGGGAATTTTGTCCCGTTAACACCGGAGGAAATGATCCGAGAACAGCATGGCGACCCGTTCTGCGTGAACATGCGTGCCCGTTTAAACGGTGGTGCGGTCCTCCCGTTTGAGGTCAACGACATCGGCTATCTCATAAGAATGGTCGAGTCTAACCCACAAGTGGTGGTCCCTCCCACGCTGCAAACGCGGGTACTCCAACAATCACAGTACGCGAAGCTGGGTGGACACGCAGGTGGAAGAAAGTTATACCTAACCCTGAGAAGGGACTTCTGCTGGCCCACCATGGCGGTCGATTGCTACGCAGCAGTGCGGCTCTGCACTGAGTGAGCGAAAAACCGGGTGAAGCTCCGGAAGAACTCAAAGAGGATGAGGCTATTCCCCGCAAGGACGCCCCTCGAGTTTCTCGCAATCGATATACTCGGACCCCTCCTGACGATCCGGAGAGGTCACAAGTTTTTGCTCGTAATAACGGATCGTTTCTCGAAACTGGTTCGGACTGTTGCTCTGAACAGGATCACCGCTTTCACGGTAGCCCAACCCTTCGTGAAGCACTGGATTTTTGTCTACGGTCCGCCGGTTCAGGTACTCTCCGATAACGGGAAACAGTTCGCATCGCGGTTTTTCCAGGATGTATGTCGCATCCTGGATGTAAAGAACCTGTTCACTACAACCTACCATCCCCAGTGTAATGGGCAAGTCGAACGGTTCAACCGGACGATGCTAGCATCTCTCCGTTTTTACGTGGCCGATCACTCAAAGACATGGGACCTGTACATTGACGCGCTGACGTTCGCGTACAACACGCAGGTACATAGAATTACCGGTGTTTCACCGTTCGAGTTAGTACTCTCCCGTACCCCCCCGCCGGTGGCGTTGGAAGCACACCCTACGCTGGGTAATTTCCCCTCTGTGGGTGACCATCGCCAGAAATGGAAGCAATGGCTATCAAAGTTGGTACCCGCCACTTGCCAAACCATGGCGAGGACTCAAGCCTCTTACAAGCGTGATTTCGATGCTCGTCTGCGAGAAAGTAACACACCGCCAGTTAAGTCGGGTACCTACGTCTTCGTACGGAAGGAACACTATAACCGTGATAGGGAGAAACGCCATAAGCTCTCGCCCGTGGCGGATGGACCATTCAAGGTAATCTCTGTCGCGGAGGACACAGTGGTACTGGAAATCAAGGACGCCCATGAGCGGGTCTCCCGCCATCGCGTGATATTGGCCCCACCACCCTCGTCTGAGGTCGTGCTGGCACCTGCCAGCCCCGTGTCTACGGAATCAACAACCCCTGAAACAATCGTGCTGAATCGCTCGCTGATTCTACCACACCCGAACCGGGGACTGTCAGATCTACCGATGGACTCGGATACACCGATGATATCGGAAAGCATTGCTGGCCAGAATGGCTCTTTCTCTGTTCAGCCCACTCACGGGGACTCTACCCGCGTAGCGGAAGGCTCTACCCCATCTCCCGCCGCTCCGCCTAAAGAGGGGAAGGAGGTCACTTCTGCGGAAGATAATCCGCCGTCGCAACGGGAAGACGACATCCGTGGTACACGGCAGGCTGCTGCCACACCGGAAATTCCGTCAGACACGCCGCTCCGGGCGGAAAAGCTACACGCTGAAGTGGACAGAACAACCACACCCTTGCCCAAGGCGACCCGTGACCGTGTCTTCGTACCAGCTCAGCTGGGTTGTAAGGAACCAACCCCACCGGGGACGGCTTCGAAGAATCGGTCGCACGCGCCCGCCACAACGGCGGACGCGGCGCTGAAACCCACCACTGGACGCGAGACGGCAACCCCTGTACAAAGGGAGAACGACACCGCAAGGCCACGCACGGTTGCGGAAGTTCCGAGTGTCTCGGTAGACCCTGGCATCGTTGCCAGACGGAAACTGGTCACCCGGGATGGTGTTCGCGTCATGGACGGCGAGGACACGCCATTCGAGGCGGAAGTTCCCCAAGTAATGGGTGCGGCTCGCGCTGCACCCAGCACTGCTGGAAGTCGCACCAGGAGCTCGGAGTCACCAGAAGTAACCGTTGAGAACTAATCGCCACGGCGCGGCCACTTGGCACGCGCCGGAAAAGACACCCTGTCCAGGGAGGCGGATCGCCCCACGGCGGCCCACGGCCACAGGTCAGTGCAGTCACGTGCAAGCACGGAGGGCGCGCGGGGCGCTGCACCACTCGCAGCGCAACGCGGGAAAGCCGCGAAGAGCTCGTCGGAACCACCTTCAGTACGGGTTGAATTACGCAGACTTGCGGTTCGCTCCGAAGCACGCAGACTTCCGGTACGTACACCGAAACACCCGCCTCCACGGAGGAGCACCGGGTCAACCGCAACGAGCGTATCGACACCCGACCCGGGAAATTCCCCTTCACAGGGCGATAAGCCCCCAGCTGTTACGACGACTCGACAAGGCCGGCAGGTGTACTTACAAGAGTACATCGTCGACCGAATTGTCGGGCATTCCTGGAATCAGGAGGGTACACTACGCTACCACGTCCGTTGGTACGGGTATGATCCGGCTCAGGACACCGCTGAGCCAGTCGAGCATCTCCCACGTTCGAAGGCGGTTCAGTATCACCGTCGAACGGGAACCGCCCCACCAGCTACGCTGGGAAGTGCCCAAGTGGGATGAAGGGGAACGTGGAAACGGGAAGAACTGAAGATGAGGAGTACACGTCATGGACGGGAAGAGATCGCCACTCATGCGCTGAAACTCCGACCATGGTCGTGCATAATGTTTCGCGAACATACCCGAGGGTTTTTTCACCCAGCTTGCTGGTCATTACGTGGCAAGCACTGTTTTTCCTGTCGGAAGGGTGTGCATTTCCGCGCACACCGCGTGAAGGAGCCGTTTCACTACCGGTGACTACAAGAACACGTCATAGACGGAAGGAACCCACAAGCAGGTGGTTTTTATTGCTACTCTTCGGACCCAGTCTTACTGTTCATGACCACTCCCCTCGTTCGGAGGCTGGCCACCGCCGAGGCGTTGCGCCAGGGCTTCCCGCATTGCGGATAGGTCACCGGTCACCGTATCGGCGCCGAACTCCACCTCTCCGAGGAACTGCGCGATGACGGCACCGGGATTCCCACCCGTCTGGGGAGAATTCCCGGCGGCCGCCGTGGAAGTCGGAACAGCCAAAGCTGACGTCGACGCCGCAGTGGCGGGCTCAGACTCCTGTGGGACAGGTTCGTCGTTTTCCGAAGGAGCGCCGACAACCATCGCGTCGTCATCACCGCCCGCCGCGTCGGATGCGTTATCCGACATGGGTTCATTCTCCCCGATAGAGCGGTAATAATCGTCCGAGTCGACTAACCCAACCGGATGACCGTCTGGAATTTTCCTCGGAGCATTCCGGAGTTCGGCCGCTTCATCAGCGGAAATCTCCCGTTGTTCCCACGGATCGAAGTACACGAAATCCCCCGCCAAGGCGTTATTGCGCCCCAGACCTGGGCCATGTCCACCGCCGCCGGTGAGCCGGCCACTCTGCCCGATCGGGACCGCTTTCCAGTCAATACTGTCGATATAGTCGAGTAACTCGAGGACTTCTTCGGCATTAGCCTGACTCCCAAGGGGGATGGTCATGTCGAGTTGACTGATACCGGCCCGCACGCGCGGAGGAAGGAACTACAGTCTGTACTAATCGTAAGCCTCACTGAGGATGTACGCCGTGGCGCGGACGGCCCACTCGGTGACTACAACCGACCAAACCCCGCTACGCGGATCCGTTAGGAGGTATGACCCTAAATAGATGAAAACCGGAGGCCCCTATAAGAAATTTTTGGAGAAGGAGGAATGCAATTTGAGGGTGGGTGGCACTTGTGGAGGATACGTGGATGCCAAACGGACTTCATATTGAGTGCTCGCAATCTGCGTTTGCAGCTTAATTTCGTGGTGTCCAATTGGAGGACGCTTGCTAAGCCGATTGAACGCATATGGAGTGCAAACGATACATATTGCACTCCTTCTTCGCCCACATTGTTCGTAGTTTGCCCCCCGCGATGTCCAAATGCACTCCACGCGCACTCACAATAATGAAATAAACTATTAAAAAAATTAATTTGCCCTGACAAGGGTGTCCATTTGGAGCGCGAACGGCGTATAGATCGAGTGCAGGTGGATGCTGAACTCTGCAAAAGATGCGCTCCACTTGCACTCACGAAAATGAAAAAATTTCTTGTAGGGGGCAGCTCTATGTAGCACCCCCGGCATGCCTCCAGCTGAGCCCACCACGCTGGCAGAAGGACGTACCGACCTTGTCGGTGAGCGGGAGCAATACGTTCAACCTCCACGTTTTGATACGGAACGAAGTACCCGAAACGGAAACGGCAGCGACGCTCGAAGCGGATGAATTCCTGAAGGAAGGAGGACCGGTAACGACGCGCGAGATAGCAAAACTCGGCCCGAATGATCGGTCGTTGCCAGCACAAGGCTTCCTGCCGGACAACCGGGAATCCTCGCCAAGCGAAAGTCTCCAATGGCGACAGCCGGTCGCAATAGCTCATCTGCCCGCGGGTGCGGTACTGCTCGACGTCGAACCTCATCTCTTGCGGGATGAGGAACTCGAATGGAGCCCGGCTCTGCCGTTGGTGTCCAATCCGCACCAGCGCGGCATGAGCCTGAGCTCGGGACTCGCCCGCGTAGCGGAGAACCTGGTGTGCTGTTATGGCAACGTGCCGGCGCCATTCCCACGAAGTGGTGACGATAGCCGGAAGGTCCCCGGGAGGACGCTCATTGCCGTCGACGTACTGAGAAATCAGCTCTTCGTCGAACACCGAAATCGGGTGGAACCACGGCGCAAGCCAGAGGCCCAAAGCCTGTTGCCGATTGTTTCGGTTGATTCCCACGAGGGAGTCGTAGGACGGCCAATTGCCGCCCGCCCCGGAGCCGGTTGACGGCCCAACTTGGGAAGGGATCGCCACCGTCCCTGATGGTTGTCCCTGGTTCGCACCAGTCTTCTGCCCGCCTTGCGGTAAGGGCACGGAACGGAAGCCGGTCAATCCCCCTGATTGGGGTTGCTGAGAGCCACTCATGGTGAGGTCGATGACAGAAGTCGGAGGAGCGTGGTAGTTGGTGGCCGAGGTGTCGGGAAGAGATGCTGGAGCAAGGGCAACTGCAGATGCAGGAGTGTGCGTTGGTGGAGAACGAGAAGTTGCCGGCGAGCTGGGAGAGGGCGTGCTTTTATCCTTCATGGTTGCCGCCTTAGTTTCCGTCTGTGAGGTGATACTTCCGCCTAAGGAGAAGGATATGTAGTGCAACGCCCTCTGATGGAGGTTTCTGACTACTTAGTCATACTCTGAGCTGTCGGGCTGGTGCTCCAAATGGGAGTATATAAATAGTAACAACCACAGTAGCGGGAAGGACACGTGGGACACGGTTGAGCCAGGAGGTTGGCCACGTACACGTGGGACGGGCGCCACGGCGCGAGGGTAATTACCACTGGGCGTGGGCCTAATTAAGTTAGTTTATTTAATTAGTGTTGGCGCGTGCTCACTACTTAGCCCGGTGGCGATCTCGCCGCCGTGCACAGTAAAGTTCCCTCAACCAGGGTTGGCTCCATACTTCTTCGCCTTCGGCGGTCATCGAATCCTTCAAGGAGAGAGACTCCGTTGCCTAAGGGTAGTGTATCCTCCCTGTGTCACCTAACAGGACCCATTCGTGGGAATGTTTTCCGCTTGTGTCGCGTTCGACGCTGTACAGGGATAACCCCGGTGTTTACCGTAGCCTTCCGCCTCTTCCTCCTTTTCCTTCTTTCCATCCCCCGCTCTCGCGGATTCCTTTTCTATTTCCCCACTTCCGTGGACTCGTGTCTCTCTCGAGGGCCCGTTCACCCACAAACGTGTTGCCAACACCGATCTTTTCTCAACTCTCTAGGCCCGTCGTGACGGCTTGGCCTCGGCTTACACCCGACTTCGCCGTGCCTTGCGAGAGAGGCTCAGTCTGCTGCGGACTACCCTTCTACGGAGGAAGATTTCGGACGTCTTCGTGGTGTCTTTCCGCCTCTGGCGTTGCACTACAAAGGACGACACTCGTAAGAGGAGGTTTTGAGTACTTAGTGAATTTCCGCATTGATGCGGGGAATCGTTATATGAGCTGTATCGCCGATAGCGGGGTGTTGCACTCAGACGGTTTTTGAGATTGTACACGTGGGATGCACGGCCTGAGCTACCACAGAGCGGGCATGACGGGAACACGTGTTGCACGGATACCCAGGAGATGATGCCACCAGCATTGCTGTATTTACTAGATATATTCGATACTTTATTTGGCCGGCGCGCCCACTGTCAGGGGCGGCGCCACGCCCACTACTTAGTAGGTTGAGCTATGCTCAGTAAATCACCCTTGTCAAGCAAGGGCTTCCTGGCTCTAACTATCACGCCTTCGCAAACTGTTCAACTTCAAGTAGAGTGAAAACCGCGTTGTTCAAGTATAGTTACCCACCCTTGTGGCGCTTAGAGTATTACCACTGCGTGTAGGTGTCGTTTCGACTACTGTCGTGTACTCGCCCCATTATTCGGTTTCGTTTGTTTGTTGCACACCTATCCCCACTTTTGTGGACCCATTTGCCTCTTTTTGGGTTTGTTTTACTGCCCACTCTCACGTGGCTCGCCGTCCGACATCGTGTCGTTGCCGTTCCACTCTTACGAGGCTCAGTATTGAGACCGCTCTGCGAACGTGTCCCTACACGGTACCCGGTCCGCACTGTACACTACGACGCTCGCCGTGAAAATTTTTCCTCGGTTTACACCCGGCTAGTCGTGTCATACCCGAAGTGCTCCATTCGCTGTGCACCTCCCAGAGAGGAAGATCCCGAACATCTTTGTGGCTGTTTCGCTTTTCCTTGCAAAGGCGTTGCATGACACAATATGGGATCTGAAGCCCCTGATAAGGATTCTGATACAGAACATACTCATGGAACTTCGATTTTACTTCGATTAGTCCAGCCTTGGTTTGGGTCTGGACGTCATGTTTGTGCAGATTCTTTCCTTGCACTTTGAAAACTGCTAATGCACGTTTGGAAAAAGGACTGCACTTTTACTGGGATTATCAAGAATGCAACGCGTCAATTTCCTATGAAGCATTTATCAGAGAAGACTTTAGAGAATCATGGAGATTTTTGTTTCAATGGTTTCCAAGGGGAACGGTTTGAATATGGATCTAATGGCGGTAATGTGGGTCGATATGGAAAGAAGGTATTATATATCAACATGCAACACTGTGAACCCTGGAAACCCAATAGCCCGACAAAGATGGAGAAGACAGGGAAATATTTCTAAAAGTTGAGCTTGAAGTTCCGATTCCACAGGTTTGTGAGGAATACTACAAGACGTTTTCAATGATTGACAGACACAACAGATGCCGCCCAGATGACCTAAAACTGGAGAAGAAAATCGAGGTCATGGATTGGTCGTTCCGTGTGAATTTATCTTTATTATCTATTTGTATGGTTGATGCGTGGATACTATACAAGGCTGCAAATGGTATGCGAAAGTTATTATCTCCGTTAAACTTCTATTCGAAGCTAGCGGAAGAGCTTATCACCAATTTGTGGGACCGGACCGCTTTGATTACTCGAGATGAAGAACATATGGAAGTAGAAGATGATATTCCGAGACCTGCAGGAACTGGTATGCATCTTATGCAGACTGATCGCAAGATAAAAACTAAGGAAGGAATGATTACGTAGTCTTCATATCAAGGACGATGCAAAGTGTGCAAAGGGAACATGAAGTCTAAGTTTTTATGTTCTGAATGCTACCCATCTTTGAAATGTGAAATGTATTTATGTCACACTGGTACCGGAAGGGACTGCTTTAAGAACCATATCGAGTTACGTCACGGTGTTAAGAAGTAATAGAAGCACATCTGTTGTCAACAACAATGTCAAAATATGAGTAAAAAAGCGCTGGTATTGAATAAAAACACATAGAGAACCACATTATCAACAAGAGTTTATAAGCCTTAAGCCCCCTACTGATTCAATCCGCGTTATAGAACATGCCAGATAATATTTACACTTTGACGAAATTGCCCCTTTATCAGATGTCACCTTGTTCTGTCTGTTGTTCAAGTGGGTGTATAAAACGTTCTTAGTGTAAACATATTACTAGAATTAGTCGGGCTCCGTAAGGAGTTTTTGAGTTTTAATAAACTCAGCGAGGTTTGAACTCAGGTTTAATTTGCTCACATTGGATATCTTATCCACTGAGCTGTGATTACTGGCCATTTTGCCCTACAGACTACTACTTATACGACTTTTCAAAAAAATTTCAAAATTCAAATTTGAAAAGTCCGAATTATAGGCCTGAAATGTATTTTCTTACTTTCTTTAATTCTCTCAACGGGCTGACCTCATATGAGGTCAACGCGTTGGTCCAATAGACACTAGGTCAGATCGAAGACAGAAAATAAATATCGGGCTGCAGGCTCGCCCAAGACACGTCCGTGGAGTAACGCAGTGACATCCCCGTTAGTGTAGAGCAATTGCCCTTGGCAGGGACTGAGGGCGATTTCACTCCTATATCCGTTGTTTTTTCGCGTGAACTTCCTACTACTATGAAGTCTATTTGCCTATTTGGCCCGGATTAGGCATCCGCCTCTGAAGGGTATGATTAGCGTGACACGTGTGTTCCCGCGCCCGATTACCGGATGCGCCGTTGCAAGAGTCCCACGGAGGTACACGTGGGTAGTGTGGGCCGGCGTGCCGGGTACTTAGATATTTTAGTTGATATTTGTCACCCGTATATAAGTGGCGGCACTTACCGCCACTGTACGGGAACGTCGGTGTTCTCGGAATGCTAGTTTAGTATGCTAGATGGCTAGTTATGAAAATAAAATTCCGACTAGCAATTTCGCAGGTTGCGCTAGTTGGCAAGGCAAAAAAAAATTTTGCAAATCGCATTTCCACGTGCCGCAGTTGAACTCCATTTGTTGAAGTTGTATGCTAGTTTGAAGTTCGTGCGCAACTGCCCGTTACCTCACATTCGTCGCAGGCGTCAAAATCACTCAAAAAATTTACTCTCGGGTCACCAGCGCTGGTTTACTCCAACTCGGCATTGGGATCCTGAGTCTCAGTTTCCCTAAACGTAAAGTTAAAGAAGTCCAACGGACAACTCTCCCCATTCTGGTACACCCTCCTAGCCCCAACGCGGCTTCCAACCCCTCCCAGCCTCTCCTCCTCCTGCGCCTCCAATATACGCTCCGCCGTCCTCGCAGCCGCCGCCACACTCCCGAAACCCACCAACGGCGCGCCAGCCGGCAGCTACGGCGGCACAAACACCTTCCCATCCTCTTCCACCATCACCTCACCCTTTCTCCTCTTCAGTCGACTCCCCACACCTTCTCCTCCCTTCTCTTCTCCCCCCCTCTCCCCCACACTCCCCCGCCCACCCCGAGAACCAGGCGTCACAGACGACTCTTTACCTGCTCCCTCCCACCCCACTCCCCCCCCTACTCCCCCTCCCCTCACCATTTCCTTCAAATCCATCAGCAATTTGCACGCCTTCTCCACCTGTCCCACTTGCTCCTCTAACACTTCATCCCTACCCTTGAGCCCCATGTTCTCCTTTCGCAGCCTCCCCATCTCCCTCCCCACGCACTCCAACATCCCATTCACATGTCCCACAGCCCCCACCCCAGTCAACTTCATCCTCTTCCGAATCGTCGAAATCAATTCCATCGGCACCCCAACCTCCGACACACTCAGCACCACCCCCCCCATGTCTGCCACCATCTCCGACAGCATGTCGTCGAAGTGCTCCTTCAAACTCCCCCCCAAGCTTCCTCACCCGTTCCTCCATCTCCCCCATAAACCTTCTCTCCGGTCCTCCTCCTCCATCCCCATCCCCATCACCTCCACCGCCTCCTCCATCCCCATTACGAACACTCTGACTCACAGAAACCCCCTTAGTACCCCCTTCCTCCCGCGACGGCGTCTCCGGCACTTCCGTCCTATGCAGCAGAGCCATTAGCTCCTCGTCACCAAGGTATCCATTCGACATCCCGAGAAAAGACGGCGTCCGGCGATAAACGACTTGAACAGGCTTGAGCGACTTACCACAACCCTCGTCCTTGCCACCCCTGATCACAGCCGTTACACTCGTGGCCACACACCCCTCTACCAGGCCCATTTTTATCACAATTTCCTATACCTCAATATCCCGCCACTCCCAAAAAACTCCATTTCTCCCAGATATTTCCATATTTTCGTTTTTTCCTTTCAGTACCATCCTACAAAACCAATCCACAGCGCCCGTTCCTTAACTCCTTACTATTAAATCATCCCCTTCATACTTCATTTCCACATCTCTTTTCATAAACACATTCATCAGTCCTAATCCCTTCATACCCACCTACCTCATTCTTTCAACTACCTAGTCATAAAACTATCTTTTCCTCTGAAACCACTTTATCGATGTATACATCGGCAACGCCGTTCTCTACTCAAGCATCTCTCCCTTCCTCTCCTGTAGCACAATATCTCCTCACAGCATCCAACAAATTCGACATAATGACCTCGCCTTTTTCTTCTCTCCGCTCCACCCACACCCCAGCTGTTGTTGTATGCAGAGGCCGCATTAGCTCCATGCTTTACGACCACGGTACCCCTCAAGATACCATTCTTTCACTCCAAGATTTCATAGCCGCAGACAGCCTTCCGCAAGGTCCCATTTTCTTCTGCGGCAGGAGCAACTTGTTGGAAACAGTAATTCGCTCCTGCCCTCCATCTCGCAGAAAAGACTTGGTCTTCATCCAGAACGGCCACATTCTTCCCACTCTTTCAAAACATGGTCTTCATCACACCACACGAGCTGTTCTTTACATCGCCGTACCCACTCTCGCTGCCCCTCCACAGGATGGCGTCACCCCTCTTACTCCCAACGGCCTAACAAGTGTCAACGGAAAATGGGCTTTCGCACTAGCACAAAGCTTCTTTAACGCAGGTCTCACTTTCAATATCGTTAACGAAGACGCCTTCTCTAAATCCTACTACGAAAAGCTCGTCTGAATCTCTTCATTCAACCTAGTTGGTTCCTCCCACGGCTTCATTACCATGCATGAGGTGGCCACCCGCTACAATACCATAATCTCAACGATAATTAAGGAAGTACTAGGCATAGTCTCCTCCAACACAGCTATCTCGTACAATATCCCCTCCACAGTACAATACCTCCTCGCCTACGGCAGCACTTTTACCTCCTCCCACGCCTCATTCTCTGAGTACGAATTCAGAAATGCTTACTTCTACCTTTTTTTCGAGAATACCAAGAGAGCGGGCTTGGCTGACCCTGCCCCTTTTCACACCAACTATGTCAATGTTCTTAGAAAAGACATTCTCTTTTAGTACCAGTACTACTTTGGTCTCATTTTGTAAAAAAGATATCTTCGCACAATACTCTCTCTCCTTACCCCACGCTTTGTAACTCATTTTCTTTCTTCAACAATCGTTTTATGCTCACATTATATCAAAAACATTCGTTCATTTCTCAGTACTACTCAAGTCACCTCACTCTCACACACATAACACTACACGCCCTACATGTTTTATCTAGTCCTCCTCATAATCAATTATCGTCGGTACCTCCTCTTAGTCCCCATCCGTGTTATCAGCCTTGTGGCCTTGTACCTCGTCATCTTCCTCTTCGTAATCCTCCTCTCCAACTTTCTCTTCCTCAATTTCAAAGTTGCTCACAGAACTTTCCTCCTCGTCCAGCTGGTCGTTTGGGTCTTCCCCGAGTCCAAATTTCTCATCTAAGAATTTGGGCCGAAAATCAGGCTGCCTGTGCACCACATCAGGGACCTTGTATCCCTCGGGCACAAAGTACATATGATACCATAGACAATTCTCTTTCACCAGCGCATCCATGTACCCAGCCCCAGCATGAAACACATCTCCACTTCCAATCAAAATGGAGTACGGTGGAACCCTGAACTTCTTCACAACCATCGTACGAGACAGCCTCTTCAAACTCTTGTCATCCGTCACATACATATTATGTGACCTCTCACATACCCATATCATAAAAGAGCTCCCCCCGGAGGCCATCATGAAGAATCCTGGAATCTCCCAATTGTTCTTCTCCACATTCGTCAACCCTCGGAAATCGGTGTGCAACACCAGCCTCGGGCATCCCTCCCCCGTACACAACACACGTTCTCCTGTTTCCGGCGCATACATCTTCTCCTTCGCCCTACTGTTGTTCCACAGACGAAGAGCAGCTGCTATCTGCCCAAACCTAGCATCCAACAACGCCCTCTTTCTCACCATCATCACATTCTTCTCATCCGATTCCATGTAATCCACAATCCCCTTCTTCGTGGTAATGTATCGCCCAATGCCCTGCATCCTATTCCCCGCGTCCTTCCCATCTCCCGCATTGATGATAGGGTTTCATATCTTGCGGTTCTCCTCGAACTTGAGGTCCGGCTGTTCCAAGAGGTCCTTGTGAAAGAACTCCAACATACTCTCTGTCACATCTTCATCCAACACCACCCCCCTCTTCTTCGCCTCATCTGGCATGCCTTCGTCACTTCCAAATTTCTCCAGCACACAGAATCCTCTTTCCATCAACTCCATTCTCTTCGCTGCAAAATACTCTCGCGCGAGGTCATCCCTCTCCATCGCCGCCATCCAAAGAGCCTCTTCCTCTCCTTTCGGCTTTCCTTTCAACGGCAGCTTCACCCCAAGAACTGGTTCCTTCGTAATCCCCAGTTCTTTGTGCACATTCCGGGCTGCATGCCAGTCCACCGCGTGATGTACCGCCCTCAAATCTTCCACAGTTAAACACCCCGCCCTATGCTGCTTTCGTAGGTGAAGCATATCCATCCACGGGTGCTGGTGTTTCACAGCATTCTTCCTTTCCGGCCACTCACTCGGCAGTGCACTCACCATATTCGTCCACGACATATCTGATCCCCCGGTGTACTCCCCAGCTGGCTTCATCCCGTTCCGGAGAACATCCGGATTGTTATCCTCAAAGATACGCATTCCTCCTTCACCTTCCCCCCCGGTTCATCCCCAACAAATCCACTATCCTCCTCACTCCTATCACTCTCCTCCTCGCCCTTACTGGACGACATCACATTGATTTTCTGCTTCTTAAAGAACTTCTTCAATGCAGTCCTCGTCATTTTCCTGAACAGGTTACCAACCTGCAAAGGTATGTCCACAGAAGATGTGTTCAACGTACCCTTCCTTCTTCGCTTCGGGGCAGGTTGCACATCATCTTCATCCTCGTCGTCAGTAAGCACCACAAAATTTCTCTTCCTCGTTTTCCTCTTCTTCCCCACAACCCGTCCAACCTCTTCTTCTCTCAAGCGACCCGGAACCACCTTACGTCTTCTGCTACGTCTTACCCCCGATGGTTCCAGTTCAGGGCTTTCCACCACCATGAGATCTTTCTCCACCTCAGCAGATGGAGCCCTGACCGTCCTCTCCGGTTCCACAACCTCTTCATTAACGTCCTCTACAACTTCCTCCTCCTCTGAACTTCGCAACGGTACTTTAAAGTGTTGTTCCAGCTTGTTGCCTGCAGTATTCACCCTCCTAGACACCATCCCGTCCCACAAACGCTTTGCTCCTGGAGC